>CAKNWW010328314.1:0-11035 GCA_932074435.1 Andricus kollari
CACCAGAGGAGGTCGAGGCATTTTGGAGAGAAGTCTACGAAGTCCAGTATCCACTGAAAGAACACTCGAACAATATAAATAGCTTCAAGGAGCTGTGCAGTGCCCTCATAACACCCGAGGAGGAATATCCACCTATCACTCCCGAGGAGGTAAAAAACGTATTAAGAGGCATGAAGAACTATTCCGCTCCGGGACCAGATGGTATCAATACCTTCTGGTGGAAGAAGTTTCCTTCAACCCACCAGCATCTGGCCCGCATTTTCACCTCATATCTAAAGTCGGAAGAGCTTATTCTGGAGTGTTTGGTAGAAGGGCGCACAGTGCTCCTGCCGAAGACGGGCAACTTAGCTGACCCTAAAAATTACAGGCCAATAACTTGTCTGAACACACTGTCTAAGATCTTTACAGCTATCCAAAATGATTGGATTGTTCGGACAATTGAATCTGTGTGGCGAGAGATGTACGAACAACGTGGCTCAAAGAAAGGCGTAGCAGGATGTCGGGAGAACCTGCTCATCGATAGATGTGTCTGTAAAGACGCAGCATTCTATCAGCGTTACCTATCGATGGCCTGGATTGATTTCCGGAAAGCTTTAGATTCAACCTCTCATAGACTTGTCATCTGTCTGTTGGAGAGCTTAAAGGTTCATCCACACATCGTGAGGTGCATAGAGAGATTAATGCCGCTTTGGAAAACCAGATTTACTATCTCATCTGGAAAACATCGTGTGATCACTACCAGTGTCACCTTTCAGAGAGGTGTGTTTCAGGGCGACACCATGAGCCCTCTCCTCTTTTGCCTCACATTATTGCCACTATCTCTCGCACTTCGCCATTCCGAAGGGTACCTCTGCGGCAAACCTGAAAATCGAAAGCATAAAGTCACTCATGTATTTTACATGGATGATCTTAAGATCTATGCTAAAAATCAAGAGAAACTACATCTAGCTCAAGACATTGTCAAAGAGTACACTCAACAAATTGAAATGGAGTTCGGGTTAGAAAACTGCGCCAAGGTTTATCTGAAGAAAGGAAAACTTAATGGAATCCCGGATGACCCTGAGCTCGTCGACAGAGGTGCTATACGACACCTTGGCGCTGGAGAGACCTATACATACCTGGGCGTGCCACAGAGCCGCATTCAGGACGTGACATCTATAAAGGATACTCTCCGATGCAGATACAAACGTCTAATTCGACGGATTTGGTCTTCCGAACTGTCGGCGACGAACAAAGTATCTGCGAAGAACATGCTTGCCGTCCCGGTATTACTCTATTCATTTGGAGTGGTTCCATGGACGAAGGACGAGCTCAGATCCCTCGATATCGGGTCCCGAAAGGTTATGCACATGAACAAAAGCATGCACCTTAAATCATCTGTTCCGCGACTTTACATCTCACGCCGTCAAGGTAGTCGCGGAATACTAAATCTTGAATGTCTTCACAACAGGATTATTTTGGGTACAGCACATATAGTCGCAAATGAACAAGACCCTCTTCTTAAAATGGCCAGGAAACACGAAGAAGTGGGCAAAGGGGCATTTCTCTACAAAGCAGCGGAGGAGGCTGCTGAAACACTCGGCCTTGACTTCAATCTCAGGGATGAGCAAAGTGCATCAAATCTTATCCATTTCGAGTACTCACTCCTGAAGGCCCGGATTAAGAAAGCACAGGAGAAAAACTTCCGCGAACAGCTCCTCGAGAAGAAGATGCACGGCATCTTCCAAAGAAATGTGAAGGATCTGTCGATGTCGTACGAGCTAACGTTTGCTTTCCTTGAATCACCCGGATTGATGTCGGGCACGGAGGGTTTCATTTTGGCATGCCAAGACGGTGTCATTTCCACTCTAGCATACCGTCGCCACATTTTGAGCCAAGACATTCCCGATGATAGCTTCAGAGCGTGTCATGCACACCCCGAGCATCTAGGACACATACTATCTGGTTGTCCAATTCATGCGAGAACGACCTACATCCAAAGGCACAAAATAGAGTCAATTGTCGAGAAACGAACCATGTTCGTTATCGAATTTTCGGCACCAGCTGACAAAAATATCATAGCCGAAGAGAATGAAAAGAAAGAGAGGTTTAAAGAACTTATAAGGGAGTTGCGACTGCTGTACCCGGAATATTCCGTTAAAGTAATCGTCTTAATCATCGGTGCTTTTAGAGGTGCCAAGGTTTCACTGGTTAATAGCCTGAAAAGCATCCCTGCGTGTCAAGAAAATGCTAAGACACTTTCGGGGAAAATGCAGAAGGCGGTCGTCCTTGGGTCGCTTCGTGTCCTCAGGGTGCACGAGACTTTTGCCGGATCATCTTATTGAATTCGTCGCAGACTGTAACCACCTATCTCACGGTCGTGAGACGTGGTTACGGCTGAAATTTTACCGCAATTTCGCTGGGAGCGGGTGCAATTTTTCAGATTATTTTTTAGATTAACAGAGTCGCGGCCAACACCGTAAGTACGTCAAAGAAGGTAGTAAAGCCCTTTTACGGCTGCAATGTGTCTGTAAAGATATATCATTCCCGCGTGATTGGGACACCTGGATAGTATGTGCTCTAGGTACTTAGTGTGTGCATGATACGCTCTGCACTAATCGCTGGAAACTTCTTGACGTAAAATGCGGCTACGGTATACTAAGATGGAAATGACAATGAACAGTGTCACCGTCCAGAAAGAAATCTTTCAGTGCGACGCCATGAGCCCTCTCCTCTTTTTTAAGTATCGTCGAGAAGTACACAGGAGAGGTTGTTATGGACTTTAGATTAAACAAGAATGCCAAGATTAATCTGGAGCAAGGAAGAATTACTGGCGGTTGGCGTTCCCGAGGACCCTTGAGCTCGTGAATATGAATTCTAATAGACACTATGACGCTAGAGAGACCTACGTATGCATACGCATTCAGGATATAACATCAGTGAATGAGGTTCTCCAAAGCAGTTACAAGTGTCTCCTTCGACCGAGGTGCAATTCACTCTGAAATCAGGCGACGCTGAGTTTAGTTATTGCACCTGATCATCACTGATTTCCACTTCTTAATTCAGTGAGACCAGTTTTGAACTCAGCGAGGAACTCACCGTGCATCTCCCGTCTAAGCACGGTAAAGCAGGTGATGCAAGGGTTGCCAGGGCGACGCATTTTCCCAGTGAAAAGCCTCTCGCATTCGACAAATTTGGTCTTTAAATCTGTCTATACACGTGTCATTTTCATGGATAGCTGTTACTCCCAGTGGGAATTAAAAAGCGTGAAACTCTCAAATGTTAGAAGGTAAAATTTAATTTAATTAATTAAAGACAAAGAAAATTGTTATGTTGAGACATCAAAACAGTTTTGTTATTATTTTTGCAACTACATTTCTTTGAGATTCTAAGAAATTTTTGCTTAGAGTGCAACAAAAGCTTTTTCACTTTACAAAACCAAATTTTCCGTTTCCTTAAGATAACTGCAATTTTTTTAGCACAACAACAAAATTTGATTACATACATACCAACAAAATTATATTTTTGTTCCCTAATAAATCCTGCTAATAAATCCTAAAATAAAATCAACAAACTGGTCACTATCATCATAACACTGTGTCTGAAATGTTTAATGTATTGAATGTTTCAAAAGTTTGGTCGCCATATTGAATTCTTCATTTAGAGTTTCAAGCGCAAATTCATAGTTAGAAACCCTAAAAAAACCATTGAAAAAACTTCTACGTAGTATCGAGTTTTATGAAAATCCACCCTTTTATTGTATTTCTGATAAATTTTGATCTTTTTTTATTTAGGGTTTGCTTTTAAATTTATTTGCCCCGCGTTCTAGGAGATTAAATTTATTTTAAAGACTTTTATAAATAAAATAATTATATATTTAATAAACTTATGGAAGAAATACATTATAGGTAAGTCCCAAAAACCTGTACTTAATAATTATTTTATAAATATCATAGTTATAAGAAATATAGTATAGAACGACGCAATAAAATTAAATGAACTTATCATTTTTTATTACATATGATCTTTTTGTCTGCAGTTACCAGCCTTTCAAAGTTTTGTAATGGGGCCGCTATATTACTCAGTTGATACCTTTTTAACAATCAGCGGATTTTTGGTATCTTATTCATTTCTAAAAACTCACATGATTGGAAAAGAAAATTTTAATATTGGAAAGTACTATTTACATCGTTATGTGAGGTAATTGCATTTCGCAAAATTAATGTACTGAGTATCAAGACATATAGAACAAAAGCGTCTTTTTTCATAAGATAATATTTTTAACTAATATTAACTTTAAATATTATTTTTGTAACACCCATCTCCAAAGTTGACGTTTTCATGCTTCTAAATGGTGCCTAAAGGACCTTATTTGAGCAGACTGTGTGCAAAACAATTTTCGCACATGCGCCGTTTGAAGATGGCTTACTTTAGGCACAGGTGAAAAAGCTGCGCATGCGCACTTTCGAGATAAGGTACTTTAGACACTGGCATAGGTATCTTTAAACACTGGTGTTGGTATCTTCTGAAAATAAATTTAGATTTAACTTCAACAAATCTTTTAATGATTGAAGTTTTGTATTTAGGATTTCGTAGCCGTTTTCGTACGTCGTACAAAAGGGCATAAGCGCCAACATTTGGCGCAGAAAAAGGGCACAAGCGCCAAATTTTTTTTTCATAACATTTTTTTAGATAATTTTTTTTCAACAAATTTTTTTCTTCAAAAATGTTTTTTTCAAAGAATTTTGTTCAAACATTTTCTTCAAATAAATTTGTTCACAAAATTTAAAAACCTTTTCTTTTAAGATTCATTTAAGACTTAAATTAACGTCTTAATAGGCTACAAAACCCTTCCTTGTAGGCGCTTGGCACCTACTCCACTCTAAGGAATATAAAATTCGTATTTTCCGTTAACTCTTTCTAACACAACTGTTTCGGACGGGCGTTGCAAAACAAAGCGTGCGACACACGTGCGCATAGGTGATTACCAACTCGTGTTATTCCATCATTCGCCTGCGGCTCAAAGCACTCGTCTACGTTTTGTCACTCGCTTCGCTTGTGCACTCACCACCGACTCATGCTTCGAGCCTCCGGTTTATGCTGCAAAATTCACACTCGCACTCAATCACCCATATCGCGTACTTGTATCACAAATAACTAAACTGTAACACGCTATGATCTATCGATAGTTTATGTTATAGTCGAAATTTTGTACATTCATTCATCATAATATACTACCATCAGCAATCGAGCGCTAGGTGCGCGTGTTACTTTTTAATTAAGGAGCACAATAATTTTTATTACAAAATAGAAATTTCGAATAGCTATTTTTTTATAGTTTCTCAACACATAAATGCGGGTTAAGATTAGATTATGAGATCTGAGCACATAAAAATAAGTATTATCAGTTTGTTTTTCAAGTTATATAAACATAGTTTCCTATGATTTTTGAGAAAATTTCCGAAAGATTTTCGAAGATTGCAAAATTTTGAAAAAGAATCTAGAAAATTAAAAAAAAAGTTTATTTTATAGGATTTTACAAAATATAAGTCACAAGTCGCGTTAGTTTAAACGACATTTAGAGCTTTTATAAGTTTGGAAGCAACTAAAAAATAAATTATATGTTTTCACAAATCTTTCGAAGCTTTCAATTATTTTTTAATCTTCTCTAAACTTCGAAATATTTATTCTTCTTACTTAATTTTTTTTTAATTTTATAATCTGTCCAAATATCACCGGATCCATCTCGCAAGTTCCTTGGCGTATTTTTGAAACAACGACAAACATTTTAATCGATATTCTGCGTGCAGTCCCAGGTAAAAATATTTGGTCTTGATTTTGTCTTGGTCAAAGACCAACCCAAGACGATTTCAATATATTCTGTATGTCTAGCTCGTGAGACGGAACCAGACTATTTTTGATGGCTTAACACTAAAAGTACCGGGCGGGGTCAATTGACCCCTTTCGATTTTTGAACTCGTAAATCTCCGCAGCGGTTGCTTGCAGAGAGATGGCGTTTTGTGACTTTCCATTATTTATAAATAGGAGTATTTTACGATTTTTTCGGAAATATTGGATACGCACTTTTAAAAAACATTGACTTTTTATAGTCTGTTACCGGGAGTAGTCAATTGACCCCTATAGCGTTTTGGCTGGTATTTCATTACTTTTTTCCACTTCTGCGCAGCAGGTCTGATTCACATCGCTTCTATAACATGTGTGTGATATTTCTAATTCTCAACACTATTACTGCTCTTCTATTTAACAGGAAATAGATGATATACTGCCTGCTGGAATTTGCATTTATGGTCGGTTCTTCTTCTATTCTGCTTCAAAACATTTTCAGACTATCAGTTCTACTACCGGTGTATTACGTTCTACGCTTATAGTAAAGCGCTAGGAATAACCACATTTCGACTGTCCCGAAGAATAAGTCACTAACCAATTTTTCTGAAAACAGATCGTATCAACTGTATTATGCTTCGCTAGTGTGTCGTACCTCAATTTGAAAATACATAGAGATACAACACTCTAGCGAAGTAAAATATAGTTGATACACTCTGTATACGGAAAACTTTGTTAGTGACTTATTTTTCGGGACAGTCGATTTGCAGTAAGTTGAAATTTACGGCGTACATTTGGATTGGGGAGTACAGTGGCACCAAACGATTGAGCTTGCTGTTGCAGTAGCAGCAGAAGCGAAGTCGGTAGGACTACTCTGGGGTAGGCATTTTCACTTCTTTGTTTTACTTTTTAACAACTCACTACTCTTCTTGACTTATATTAACGATGTAGTATGAATATAGCATACTTCTATCAGTAACTTTTGACGGTAGAAACGGTTTAAAATCATTATTTGACTCCCAACGCAGGTGTCAATTGACCCCTCGTGGTAACCAAAGGTGGCAGAAAATCCCGGTACTTCTAGTGTTAAGACGACTCTTTTCGACTTGAAGACAAAAATGTATGTCTTGAGACCAAGGCCTCCGGGTCATCACTAATCCGCTTTAAACTTTATAGAGTGTTTATATCATTTATCTACATGGTATTTATTATTCATGTGTTAATAAGTTTATTTCGATATCTGCATGTTCAAAACACCTCTCTTGGAGTGATCGTCTAAAACGACCACTCTTGCGTTGGTTGTCTAAAAGAACCACTGTGTTTTTTGAGTTGGCCCCTCGTTTTAACACGCATATTTACACGGCAAACAGCAGATCTTTAAATTTTTTGATATTCACGGATTTCAAGCAATTCACGGAATTCGGGGAATTCATGAAATTCAAGGAATTCACGACATTCAAGAAATTCACGGAATTCGCGAAATTTAAAGAATTCGCGGAATTCAAAGAATTCACGAAATTCATGGAATTCACGGAATTCAAAGAATTCATGGAATTCAAAGAATAAAAATCCCCGAATACCGTGAATTCTTTTAATTCCTTTATTGCCTTGAAATCCTCGAATTCAATGAATTCCGCGAATTCCGCGAATTCTGTGAATTTCTTTAATTTCTGGAATTCCGCGAATTCCTTGAATTTCGTGAAGTCCCTGAATTCCTCGAATTCCATGGTAAATATGCGTGCTAAAGCGAGGGGCCAACTCAAAAACACAGTGCTTCTTTTAGACGACCAACGCAAGAGTGTTCGTTTTAGACGATCACTCCATGAGAGGTGTATTTAACATGCAGGTACACTGAAAAAAATGGTATAGCTGTTGTAGCTAGAAATATATTGCTGGGGAGATATAGCTGAATTTCCAATAAAGTCTAGATAGGACTGCAAACTAGATAGCTAAGATATAAAAACCGTCTATCTCCTGCAGACAGAAAATTTGGGAGATAAATCTATCACCATTTGCTAAACATTCTAGCAGTCATGCTCAAACATCGTATCTCCTATAATTGGTTTTCTCGTGACAGCTAAATTTTCTAGGTACTGTACCTGTACTTTGCTGCAAGAAAACCTGTTCAATACAGCTAACTATTTAAGAAGACGAAATCCAGCGATACTTTCTAGCTGGTATAGCAAGAATTCTAGGTAATACACCTTGAAATTTTTTTCAGTGTATCGATTTATCTGCAATAATTATGTTTTTTGGATAGCTAATCTAAAAATGTTGATGAGACAGACAGGTTCCAAATTTCTTATTTAAAAATTAGTTCCGTGTAAAAATATTTGTGCTTGGCTTTGGCTTGGTTAAAGACCAATCCAAGACAATTTCAAGTCATTCTATATGTCTCGCTGGTGAAACGGAACCATACTATTTTTGATGTCATCAGACCCTCTGAGGGTCATCACTAAGCCGCTTTAAACTTTATAAAATGTTTTTATTATTTATATTCATGGTATTTATTTAGTATGTAGTAATAAGTTTATTTGGCTGCAATAATTATTATTCTTTGGATGACGAATCTAAAAATGTTGTCCATTTTTTCATATCTCCAACAGTTCACTAGATACTTCTAGAAAATTACAGTTTTGATCTTTTTACGGAAAATTTTACATGCCTGCAGTCGTTGAGACAGACATGTTCCGAATTTCTTATTTAAAAATCAGTTATTAACAAATTACTAGTTTTATAGGTTGTAAAATTTTAAACCTCAGCAGGTGTCAACTGCTTGGTCCTAACCTAGCTACCTGATTCCTGGAAATGGCCGGCCCTGCCGGTGGGGTCCATAGTTTGTGTAGGTCGCAGTATAATGGACAGTAAAATTTACAAACGAAATCATCTGTAATTTTGAGCCTCGCAAATGTTAATCCCACAAATTGGTATTATAATTTTCTTCAAGAGCAATTCGGTATATTTTCCAACACTTACACCTTTGTCTTAAGACAAGTCTACCTGCTCTTTTCTTGGCACAGCTACAGCCATACATGCGAGAGAAGTCCGTATATCTCCAATGTCTAGCTCGTGAAACGGAACCAGACATCATGGTCTTGAAGACAAATTGAAGACGTTCAAGACAAAATCAAGACGAAATATTTTTACACAGGGTTGCCGCAGCTCGACATCTCTCCTCCTTTTCTTTCTCCTTGACTCTAATGTTTTTGTCGGGCGGAGCAGAAAATTTAACCGCGAACGTAGTTCGTTTCTCGTAGTCAAGAATAACGATGCCAGGCCTCAAGTGTGCAACTGGCGAGAACGCTGCCAACACCGTAAGAGCGACGAAGATCTTAGTAATGCACTCTTAGGGCCGCTTTGTGTCCCTACAAATAGGTCGTTCCCGCGTAAGTGGGACATTGATAGTATATTTCCTAGGTACTCAGAATGTACATGATAGGCTCTGCACCTATCACTGGAAACTTCTTGACATAAAATGCGGCTATGGTATACTAACGTGGAACATACACCATTCTGGCATCTGAAAATGAAACCCTTTATGCCTAAATTAAGTCAGGATGATTTGAGTAAAGCTTATGTTAGCTCCATCGGTAAGGACTGATCTTCTACATTTCTGTAGAAGTTTCCGTGCATTTTCTTGTCGAGAAGCTGTTCAGGGATGCTATTGACCTCTGCTGTCTTCACCCTGGCTTTTAAAAGTGACGCATCTAGGTGGTATAATGCAATTACCTTACTTTAGATGTTAGGATTCAGGTCGAGGGTCTCGGCCGCCTATTCCGCGGCTTTATAAAGAAACGTTTCGTTGCCAATTATCTCATGATTCCTGACCATTGCCAGGAGAGGATCTCCACAATTTGCGACGATGTGAGCTGCACCAAGGATAATTCGGTTATAAGGACATTGGAGATTTAGAAGTTCGCGCCTACCTTCACTGATTATGATGTATAAGCACGGAATCGTTGAGATGATATGCAAGCTCTTCTGCATATACATGATCTTAGGCGTGGCGATTTCGAGGACCATGAGCTCACGCTTCGTCCATGAAATTATCTTAATCGAATAGAGAAGAACCGAGACGTAAGCATGCTAGTCGCAGATATCTTGTTTATCCCCGACAGATTGTAAAACTACATCCGTAGAAGGAAACGCTAGTATCTGCTTCGGCCGGCCTCCTTCATTGATTTTATATCCTGAATGCGGCCCTTATGCACGGCTAAATATACGTAGGTAGGTCTCTCCATCGCCAATGTATGTAATAGTACTCATATCCACGAGCCAGGTACTAGTAAATTGAGTGGAAACCGCGTATGTCATATGTGTACGGAGTGTCTACTGGGCAGGTAGGAGTAAATTGGGGTAATTTTGAGCCTTCTATGAAAATCAAGAAAGTGTAAAAGATAAAAATGTTTAGATTCAGATTTAGATTATACATAATCACTATACAGTACATTATAACCCCGATATTACACGATATTGAAAATAATTCGCTAAAATTAGGCATTTCATGTTCACTGAGAAAAATGTGTCTGCTCAAGTTACAGGATTTTCAGTTAAAATAGAGACAGCATAGCTTTTCTGTGAAGGTTACCGAATTCGTTGCTGATTTTACTGAATTTTTAGTAATTTCATAATTTTACGGATACTTTCTGTAAAATTTACAGACTTTTTAATTAGAATTTACAATTTAAGTATGTCAGTTTGACAGAAAAGTACAGTAAATGTTACAGAAAATATCCGTAAATTCATCAAATAATTTTAAACTCTGTAAACTGTGCAGAAAATTCGGTAATCTTTACAGAAAATCTATACTGTCCTTATTTTAACTGAAAATCCTGTAATTAAGCAGAATTTTTTTCTGCGTGTTCTATAATATGGCGATCGGAGATGGGCGTAAGATGGTGCATAAACAAGGCCACCAAATGCATGGGACCAAACTTGATTTTTTTAAATATTTCCCTAAATAATTGTTTTACAACATAACTGTATTCGGAAATTAGTTTTATTTAGTTACTCTGTATACTCCAGTATTCTAATCTATCCAATTTTAAATATTTTATCTTTATTGGTTTAAGACTAATGCCAGCAATAGCAGCTGTCATTTTCACGTCAATATATATTATTCCATTTATTGGATCCGGACCAAAATGGAGGAAAGCCAACAAGGATTTAACATCCGATATATGTAGTGAAAAATTGTGGACATTCCTATTGT
>CAKNWW010328317.1:0-24648 GCA_932074435.1 Andricus kollari
CGTACTACCTTTTCGTGGTGTGGGAACTCAGGTAGTAGCGTAAGGATGCATTTGTCGAGCAGACTCGGACCCTTTTGCTGCCCTCTCTGTTGCTATCCAATGTGTAGGCTGGTATGGCCATGTTTAGGTAGTTGCAACGATAAGTAATCAATTGTGCGTCTTCGAGATAACTCAAGCATTCAAGTCCGTACATTAAAGTCAGTGGCTCTTCAAGTCCTAATTAACTGTTTAGTGATTTCCCGACTCGATCGTCTTCTGGTGTTGCGGGAAGTGACGAGTCGGATGACGTATCACCTCCGGTCGCGTCGGGATCGATCGTTCGGTGAACGATCGTGGTCGCAGCTTCCGGAGGCTATATCTGTGCCAATTTTCACCAACAACCAAAACCTTTTTTTGGACACCAAGGGAGTGGTCCAATGGATATACTATGGGACTCGTATGCCGGACTCAATCGATAAAAGGTATTTAGCGGTTAATGATAACGATGGTAAATTGTCTTTCTCCTTCTCGTCGACTTTGACATGACCGAGCATTGTTCCTTCGCTATCCCATGCCAGTCCGTCATTAATTCATAACATTATTTATTTACTATTTAATAAAATTTATACATTAAACGGAGCAAATTTTTTACAATCTTTGATCAGTTACAGATTTATGTAATTATAATTACAATCCTTACAATTATTAATTTTAACCACCTTGTTCACTTTATTCATAGATTGTAAAGTTAAAAAGTATATTATATTTATTTATATTTTTATTTATTTAAAGATATCACAAATATTATTCATAAAATTCACGAAAATTTAAACTATTAAACTTACACTACAGAAAAAAAGGATTTAAAATATTTTTAAACCGATATTTTCTGAAGGTACCTGTGGGAATTAAATTCATTTAAAATATATGCTACATTTTGGAATTCGAAACAATGTCATAAAGATTTATTCTGAAGGCATTAGAGGGAATTAAATAAATTTACAACAAATTCTACTTGACGGAATTAAATAAATGTGAATTTTGTCCTGTTTCTGGAACACAAAATAATTCCAAGAGTCGTTGTGGACGTTATGGGAACTGCAGGGAATTAAATTTCTGAAAAATCTATTATTCTCTTGCGGATTGGAAGTCCGTAGAAGAATCAGGTTATGAATAGGATAGAAAAATGTTTATTTTTACGCTGAAATCGGAATTTCACAATTCTTTTCAATTCAAGCCTTCTTACTGGGCAGGTACATGGATGTATATCAATGCAATATATAAATTTTCCTATGTATGCTGATCATAAAAGAAACATCTTTGGCCTTAAAATACTACGAAATGACCGAATTTTACTTCTTTTGACGTTTAACATCGTTGCGCAAACTGACAACATTTTTTATATCTTTTTTTTCCTTTGGAGGAAGTAATTTTGGCACCTACTAGCAAATTTTTATCCCTCTTCCAAAAGAAGATAAAAATATTTTTGTTTTTCAATACGCTCTAAAATACAATTTGGTTACCCGCGCTCGAAAAAAGTATTTAAAATTTTTTTTGGTTGCAGTGCTTTTAAATTTTTTAGTGTTTTATTTTTTTACATTCCGGGTGGTCAAAAAATTGTTCACGATTTTGAGCGGATTTTTATCAATCATTTTCTAAGAGATAATTCCTATTTAATTCACCCCTGTTTGCGAAAACAATTATTAATACCTGTGTAGATAAGATAAGAATTTTCAGGGTACTTACAAACTTTCCACCATGAAATAAAACCACTAGGAAATTATCTTTATAGCTTAAGGTTTCAAATTTTTCGGAGCAATGTGTAGGCTTCTTTAGGATAGAAATAAACTAGAAAAAACTCGACAAGACTCGGAAATCGAAATTGGAATTGCAGCAAATTTTCCAAATTTGGCATTCAGTATTTAATATATTTTTTTCTAACGTTTCTATCGTTCTAGCGTTTCTATGCTTAAAAATCTCACACATGCTTGGAAAAATGTTCAAATCAAAAGTTGTCAAGATATTTCCATTAAATACCAAAATCAGAATTTTTGAAATTCGTTGTACAGTCCAAGCTCCGAGCAAGCCCGTTTTCGGGGCTGTAGGGGAGTATAATTCCAAGAAGCCACAAATCCCCACTCTAATCGCGGTCACCCTCGACTGCGTGGAGAAAAATGCAGCTGACCAACTCCGAGTAATGCCGCGCGTCAGGTAGGTTAAAAATCTATCTCGAACATCGTTTTATGTACCTAGTATACATTACATGTGTACAAAAGTGATTCATATTGGATTATTTCGTTATAAGCCCGAGCTTAAAGGTATGTAAAACATTAAAATCGATCATTAGCTATGGTATGTTCGATTCTTAGAATAAATGTATACAAAGCGTCAACATGACAAATATTTCACCTCACTTTTAACGTAACCAGTGAAATCTCGTGCAGTACATTCATAAGTAATTACTGTGTCGTATCGCTTGTTTTTTTGTTTTTTTTTTAAACAAAGAGAAACTCAAACATCGTATTGTCAATTATAACATAAATTTGATGTCACTCCTGTAATCTTATTATTAATTATAACAATACATGTAAAACTTAAAGAAAAAAGAACAATGTAAAGCTTTTTTTAGAGTAGTAAAAATAGATATTCTTTCATTTGAAATATGGAAATTCACTCTTTCCCATGTTTTTTACTGCTCAATAATACTGCGAACGGTTTTCTTATAGTAACGCATATTAAATGAGCTGAAATCAGATATCTAATATCTTTTGGACGCGATTTTATAATTTTTCATGATTTTCTTTGGGTTTCAACGTTCACATTTTATGTTGAACATTCATCGAGAACATCTTTATCCAAAGCCTTTAAATATTTGACGAAACATAAAATAAACAATGATGAGTTAGCCCTATAGTACATAAATTTTATTTTATATCAAAGCAAATTTTTTTTAAGTGGACTAAGAATAATTTTGAATAACGAACAGTTTTCCTGATATTTAATTTCTTATATGTATAATAAAATGAACAATTTGTTTGACTGACAAATTCAAGGTTTGGCCCGAGAATAACCTTCAGATTCGGCCGTTTCGTTCGCGGCCCTCCTCAGAGCGTCAGCTATGAAATGCATCGATCGCGACCGATGCTACCGTGGTGGGGGTAGCGCTCGATCGAGAAATCGGAAAAGCGGCCCTGATCGGACCTTGGACTGTATTTCCAATTTTAATTCATGGTTGTTAGTGATTTTTTTCCTAGCGCATTATTAGTACTGTTGTAAGTTGTCAAGTACCTGAAAAACTCTTCTATTTACACAGACTTTAAGCATTGTTGCCGAGAACAGGGGTGAATTAAATACCATGTATCTCTTATAAAATAGTGGATTGAAATCAGCGAAAACTTGGGAAGAGTTTTTTGTACTCCAGGACTGTAAAAAAATGGAGACTCGAGAAAATTCAAATACTATTTTGAATTCCAGAATTTTTTATTTTCAACCCACTCTAATGCAGATACTTACCTGGCTAAGGGCAAACGCGGGAAATTCAATTAATATTTGAGAAATTTCTGAAGCATGGCGGTAAGGTAGATCTCGTATATACTAATCGAGTCTAAGCTTTTAGTAGAAATCTATATTACCGACTGAAGGTAATACTGACAGTAGGTAACACATACTTATAGTGGTACTGATAGAGGCGAGACCTACTTGGCATAAATAGATTAAAAATTGTAATCTCTCCCGCTCAAATTTTGTTATATATTTTAAATAAGTAGTTACGCAGAAGAGACATATATCTGTCGTTAAGGTAGTTCCCTGAAATGTCGATCTAGTATATGTCTATAGTAGAAATCTTCATAACCAACTAAGGGTTATACCGACAGAAGGTAATACAGATTGATAGTGATACTGATGGTGACGAGGCGAAATTGGCAGAAATATCGACTAAGTTTACAGTGGCGCCAGCTATTGGTTGCCGAAAAATGTTTGCATATCACTGGCATATCGATCGAGTCTCTACCTATGAGCGAAATCTATATTCCCGACTTAGGGCAATAACAACTCTCGGTAATACCCACTGGAGGCAAATGCATAACATGATTAAATATATATCTTTTTCCATTTAGGATTTTTAATATTGTATAAATAACAAAATTGCTGTGTATTTTAATAAGAAACGTAATTAAAAGTATATAAAGCATAGCTCTAAGTGAAAATGAAACTGTTTATTATACACTTTATGAATCATAATATTTATTTGTAGATGAAATAATTACAATAGTTCACAGAAAAAAATTAGGGTTCAGTAAAGTTGCGGCTCAAGTAAAAGTTGGTATCATTTAGAACTGAGACTCCAATGGAACTCTTTTTGAGTGTTCCTTGTTAGTTCGTCGATATCCAATAGATGGCTATTCATATTTTCAACTGCGCATGTGCCGAAAAGCGCGACCCTATTTGAAATCAATAAAGAATATGAAGAGTCATTCAGATAAATATTAACAAACATATTTTATTCTTTTTTAAACTAAATTAAATTGAATAATAGAAATACCTAAATTCTTTGAACAATGTAATATTAACGTATTATTGCAAGTGTATATTATATAATTTTAAATAGCACCGCGCTTTTTTGGTACATGCGCAGTTGAAAAGGTCGGATTTCCAACATAACCTTAAAAACTGTCATATTTCATATGCACTGTCTTCCTTTCAAGAATGACTAATATCTATAATTGTAGTTTCTTCATTACATTTTTCCCAGTGCAATATTATTTAATTCGAATTACAAAGTAAAATGTACACCATAAAGTTGCAAAATCTCCGTAGTGACTCAAAGCTGAAGTGAAAAAAGGGCTCCATTGGAACCGTTTATATCAATGCTTTGGGTTCATTTAGAAACCATTTATCATTTTGGGTTCCTTTTCAGCAAGAGAGGTTCCTTTTCGTTGCAGCTCCTTTGGAACCAAAAATTGGCTCTAATAGAAACCCCAGTTTTTTCTGTGTTAGTAGTGGTAACCAAGCGCAAGCATTCCTGACAAAAGAGCGTGAAATGTCAGTTTTCCTGTAGCGTAAAGTGCGTAATCTCGTGAAACTTCACGAAGTCGGGAAATATGTATGAAATACAATAACCATCATAATTTAATGAGTTAACTAATGATTCGTTAACAATTACTTTCAACTTCTGGTTACATATAATTTTTATAAGTTACTAAATGCAGTCCTTCCATGAGGGGACACCAGTAAATTTGTCTGAAAACTAGAAAAGTGGAATGTAGAATGTGAGAATGTTACATAATCGCCTCCCACCCCTCCTCTAAAATAATGAGTGTGATATCCGATATTTCGCAAAATAAATCAGATGATTTGTGGCAAATTTGAGACGAGGTAATCATAATTAGCGACGGGGTGGCACTGTATGGTACATTAATACAAGCAAACGTATGACTCAGAAAATATCCACTTGATGCAAAAGGAATCTTCCTTGTGACCTCGAATTTCTTATAAGTATATTTTTTATTTCTCAAGAGAACGTATAACTGAGTGGCTATTATAATGCTCGGAAACAAACAAAATTAATGGACACATCATTTTGATAAAAAATATATAAAGAATTCGTGACTAGCAATACAAATAGGCATATGTATGTCGTGACCTGTTCACTATACGCAACTATGCAGGTGTGTACGTGAGTAAGAATTTCAACAGTACGTCAGATACATTGGCATCTAAGTGCAGGTAACCGGGTGTAGCGGTAGCGCCGGTTAACCTGGCCCAGAAACCAAGCCGGAACTGCCGAAGGAATCAATGACCTTGGCGTGGATGAAGACGGAAAGAATCATCATTCCTGCACTAACTTCTATTCGTTTTCCAATATGTCAGTTTTTTGTAAATCTGTTACCACCGTGCATAGGTAACATATAATATGCAGGTAGAGTGATTTAATTAAAAAGACTAGTTATAATTACATTCGATATAAATTAATCCCTTTTCTATTCAATTCAATGACATTTATTTATTAGAAAGTGTACATAAAAAATGCAGCTTAAAAGGTTCTAAATCAAAAATGACTGTTCAACCGGTCAATTAGAAATATCACTATGGCGGTGTACAGTGCTGCAAATCTGGAATTTCCTATTTAAGATTTTTTTTATGATTAATTAAAAAGCAATATATTCTTAATGAACGTAGGAAGAGATATTTTTAAATTATTTTTTTACTTTTTAGCCTATTTTTTCCAAAACAAATGTGTAAGAGAATTAATGTTTTTGAAGAAAAATATTTTTTCGCAGCTCTTAACCCTTAGATATATTTGTAATAAACTTTAATTACAATATGAATACACATGAAACGAAAATAATTTGCTTATTGTACATTTTTATTTTTTACAAACAAATCATATGAAAAAATAAACCATTTTTTTCGTGAAAAAGTGTTCACGAAAAAAAATTCGTTGTCTAATATGTAAAGAAATAGCAAATCAGACCTATTAAACTCTAGAAAATTGCTTACACCTATTATTTCCCATTGTTAGAATTAATTAAAGTTAACAAATAAATTTTTTTATTCATTTTCGACCTCTTAAAGGGCTTACAGCACATACGGTGGCCCACTTTCTTATTCCATACAGATAAAGTTTTTAAAATTTACAGTTAGGCATACCGTTTTTATAATAAAGTAATTCGTTTTTAGCTTTTTCTTACATGGTAAACATTTTTTTCCAGCGTTGGCCTTGGGCCCTTTTTTTAATACATGATGCAGTTTTAATTGCAATACTAGTATACTAGAGTTTATAGATACTAATTATAATCATACAACATAAGTAGTTTCTATCACTCCGACGCTTACAAAAAAGAGGACCAAAGGAATTGTTTTTTTTTAAATGTCCTCAAGAAATGTGTAGGGTTAATGGAGCACAAACCTCTCCCAAAGTCGGCATTATTTAAAAAAATTTTGTGAATTTTATCACGACAAATATGAAAAATAACAATTCCGAAACCTGACAACTCCGAATTTTTCTAGAAAATAGGGCAAACAGCTTCCAAGTTATAAATTATAATACTTAAAACATCAATTTACTTGCACTTTAGAAACTAAAATTAAAATATAGTATTTAAAAATCGCCCATACATCGAAATAGTTTCGGACACTTACTAAACTTCAGCAAATTGTTAAAACTTAACATTTAGCTTTGTTATAAATAATTTAAGTTAGCAAATATAAAATTTGTATCATTTTCTTCGCGGGCAAAATCTTTTTATTTTTATATGTATCCTGATAACTTCTTAGTCGTATTCTGCTGCAAAATATTGTTAACAATTAGCATTTATGTTTGTTATAAATAATTTAATTGAACAAATAAAAAACTTTTATTCGTTTCTCGCTGGAAAACATAATTCCTCATCTTATATATATCGAAATAGCTTCACAGACTTGGAAAACTCAAAAAAAATTGTTAAAATTAACCACTTAGCTTTGTTAAAAATAATGTAAACTCAAGAATAGAAAATTTGTATATAGCTTTGCAAATAGCTCATTAGACTCACTAAAATCCAGAATTTTCTGTATTCTAATAAGTCTGAGAAGATATTTCGATAAATATAATAAGATGTAAAAGAATTTTTTCCGAGAAAACACGATACACATTTTTAATTTAGAATGGTTTCTATGTTTTCAAAATATATTTATAAAGAAAAAGTGTACGATAAACAAAGTATTTGCCTTCACTGTATGGTCAACTTGTAATTAAAAGTATCACGTCTCAAGTTTGATTTTCATCCATTAATTATGGCATGGATGAAAACGGATCAAAAAACCCTTTCTGTAGCCTTTCCTTGTCTTGCTTATATATAGCAATAATATTGACCAAAAAAGTCAAATATAGGAGTGGTTTTACACTAGATAAGGTATCTTATATGGGCTTTATTTGCATCTGAAAAGATTGGCTATTTGCGGATCATGTTTTCACATGGTAATCCTCAAATCAATTTTATTGCATTACAGAACTTACGATGATGAGTATACACCATGTTTTAGTCGTAATAGAATTCACCACGATACATACTACTATCGTTACAAATTCTTTATGAATTCTTATTATGAAAGTTACCGAAAGTTAGCCAAACAAGTACTTTTTATAACAGCATCTAGTTGCTAACTATAGTGTAGACTAGCAACTTAGTAGAAACAGACTAAACGCTACTATAGCCTATCTAGTTGTTAACTCTACCAAAACGTAAAAGGTTCTGACCAGTAGTAGAGCGTCCCTTAAATACACTCAAAAATTAGAAAAGAAAAATTCTTTTTACGTAATTCGCTCTTATTGCCAAGAAGATGATGCATTCCAAAATTCAGCCAAATCGATTACTATTCACCCCTTCTGCACACATTTAAAGTTTTTCATTGAATTCACATGAGCAAAAGTATGCAAAAATTAAATAACCGCATAACTCTCTCAGTTTTTCGTCAAAATCTTTTGTCTACAGAAAATACAATTCATAGTCATTACACTACTTTTTTGGCTTCAATAGATATAGCGGTCCTCGGTGAATACAAAAATATTTGTACGAAAACTTAAAAAGTTATGTGGATTTTTCAGTTTTTGCACATGCAAATCCAAAGGAATTCTTCAAGTGGTGTGTAGAAAGGGTTAAAATGAGCCGATTTGATTCAAATTTGAAACGCGTAATGTTTTTCGATATTAGAGCGAAATTCGTGGGTGGGCGTAAAATAATTTTTAATTTCGAAAATAAGAATCACCCTACTGACCAGTTCCAGGTTAGACCGCTTGAACTACGTCAGGTTAAAATCTAGTCTGAATCCTAGATAATTTTTTCACGCAGGAAATTTCTAACTGCAATGTTCTTGTTGTTTTTCGGACTTCCAACTTGAAAAGTGGCACGTTTTAAATATATTCAAGCCAGAGGGTTAGATTTTTGGTAATTGTGGGGAACTTAACGGAATTTTAAATCAATGTCAACACGTAAAGAGCAGAGGCATAGTATACACGTCTTTGCCAATTACCTTGCGATAGTCACACGCGGATACGTGTGTGCTCTAAGTAGTCTAAGTAGTAAATGTTTGCACTACGAACAAACGTATGTCACATGTACATACGCATTCATTGCCCCCCTACTATTTTTCTACTCAAACTCAAGCTACGTTCGCTCTCTTCATTCATTCGACTCGTCAGTTTGGCTACGACCGCTGTTCGCGATCACTATCCCGCATCTTCAGAATTCACATTCACGAGGTCGTTCTTATAGTAGTCGGTCAAACCTCCTCCACCTACGCGATAAGAGTGAAAATTCTTAGCGATGAGTTACCCGTGTCATAAATTAATTACAATCCTAATAAAACTGGTCACTTGCGTTTCTATCACTAATAACAAGGAATTGCGTATATTATTGCCAAAAAGATCATTTCACAACAAAAATATTTTTTTATGAATTCAATAATAGGCAATAAGTATAAGCTTAAAATATAGTTTTATATAATTATCGTGAAATTTCAAAAGCATAAACTTCCGGATGTGATGAAAGCGCAATCGTTTTTTGAAACAAAATGGTGAATTTTAAGTGAGTGTAAAAGAAGTTTGAAATAAAAATATATATTGTGAATTTTTTAGACTGGAATTGACGAATTTAAGAGCATGGTGTGAAAAACCCTGAATTAACGAAGTATATGGTTAATTCTCTGACATAATGAATGGTTCGCTGGTCATCTAAAAATAATTATATACATAAAATCGAAATAAAAAATAAATTGAAAAAAAATTTAATATACAAAGCTGACGTAGAATATTTGTTTAAAAAAATTGAACTATACCTTCTAAAATGTAGCTATATTTTCGGGGAAATATATCGAGTTTCATCCTCTTTTGGTGAAGATTTTATTAGCACCCCAGTACTGGCAAAATTCCTAATGCTAACTATGTTCTGTACTGGCACACTGGCCAACCACTGCTAGTACTGATCTGTACTGTACCAGTAGGGTGTCAGTACATAGTATACAGGTACACAATATATTATCGTTAGGGGGATTACCTGTACTGGGGCCATTTTAATCTATAGTGGATAATATCTCAGATGCTTGTGCATATACGAAAAAATGTTTCAGACAAAAGTTGGAGGGGGTAATGTGGGACATCTACGGGTACCAATGACTTTGACCTTGAACTCGGTTTTGAAGGTTATTTCAAGATCAGAGTCATTTTTTAAATGGAACCACTTATTTTTGACTCCGGATTTGAAAAGAGCGGGAAATTTTACGTTCAAAATGATATTTTTATCAAGGTCATTGGTAAGGTCAAATAAAGGTCAAATTTGAGAAAAACGTTAAAAAAACTGATGTAAGCTTGGAATGCACGTTGAAAACGGCGCCTCTGGTTTTGAAATCTGGATCCGAAAAAATTAATAAGCCAAAAACTCAACAACCCAATAGCCCAATAACCCAATAACACATTATTGGTTATTGGTTGATTGGGTATTAGTTGTTGGGTTATTGGGCTATTGGGTTGTTGAGTTTTTGCCTTTTTAATTTTTTCGGATCCAGATTTAAAAACCAGAGGAGCCGTTTTCAACGTGCATTCCAAGCTTACATAAGTTTTTAACGTTTTTCTCAAATTTGGCCTTACCAATGACCTTGATAAAAATATTATTTTGAACGTTAAATTTCCCGCTCTTTTCAAATCCGGAGTCAAAAATAAGTGGTTCCATTTTAAAAAATGACTCTGACCTTGAAATAACCTTCAAAACCGAGTTCAAGGTCAAAGTCATTGGTACCCGTAGATGTCCCCCATTATCCCCTCCAACTTTTGTCTGAAACATTTTTTCGTATCTGCACAAGCATCTGAGATATTATCCACTATAGATTAAAATGGCCCACCCTGTATAGTCAGGCGCATCGCAGGGCGAGTAGTACATTTTCACCTGGAATCTCGCACAATATTTGAAGGGCAGAATAGCAATACTATCGAAGTACCATTTGATGTAAGAATCATCTTGCAATATCTTCCTTATTCAAGAATGAACCATGTACTAAATGATACTTTTGCGGTTTCAAAAATATTTTCCGTACTCATTTCAAGAAAGAATCCTTTATTTTATTTTACACATTTGTTTCATAATGTCTAACACAGTTTTTTTTTTAGTTTAATAGTTTTCACAATTTTTTGGTAATTCCTGACATGGGAGCTATTCTTCAAATAAAGTTTTTATATTGTGTTACAGAATTGTAATGAAAGTCGTTAAACGTACAATGTGTGGTTAAATATTTTAATGCTATAGGCCATTATATGGATAAAGGCAGCAACTGCAAAAAATTGAAAAATAATTTTTTTATGTCAGTGAAATCTTTGAAGAGAGATCTATCAATCTGCCGGAATCATTTGTTTAAATTTTTCATATTTTTTAAATAAATTATTGGATCGTCAGGTAGCAACTACAAGTCTCGGAAATTATTTCTACGGGAAAAGGCAGCATCTGCAAAAAATTAGTAGTAACTGCATAATCTGGGAAACTAGTGCCTGAATTCGAGGCCGACTTACACGCAAGAAGGCAGCATCTACCACTTGCAGCCTTCTTCCGTAGAAGTCCTCAAGTCTCTCGGCACTGAGCTCTATGGAAAAAGGCAGCAACTACCACCAAAACCCATAATAATTTCACTTACTGCCTTTTTTCGTAAAGGCTCTTTGGGATTTCGGCGGCATTTTTACATATAAATTAAAAATATTTGTTGAATATTTGTTCATAAATGAGTAGATCGCATAGAAAGTACCCAATAACAGTAAAAAAAACTATTCAAATATCTATAAAATTAAACGGAACAGGGGAAAACAGACTCAAACATTTTCGTCGCATTTCTCCATTCACTTATTTGGTAGTTACTCCTTTTTCCATAGCACGGCAGTATAATGATGCAAAGTGACGGTTTGCGATTCACAAAGCATCTCTGAAAATTTTAAAGCGCACGGAAAAGGCGTATGACTGAAACGACAATATTTATCCTTGATCTGACCGCATATATAGTTTAAAACGAATTCATGATTTTGGAAAAATCTTCAAAACAGGGATTATCAGCATTATTTATTTTGACCATTATTATTAATGAATCACATATTTAAATCGTTAAGAAAAAGATATTGTAGAGCTGAAATCAAAATGTTGGAAGTCTGGATATAGCGATGAATAAGTAGGAATAATTTTCAGAGGCTTAAAATTTATAATTGATTTCACACTTTATGTTAAAATTATAAAGATTAAAAAGGCGAAATAAAAATATGTGGAAATAATTACTTAGATGTGAACTTATATCATTTCTCTGAATTTCTTACTAATCAAAAAATTCCACACGACGTTTGAAATTTGTATGAGATTGGAAATTCACGAAGTCACATTACTAATTCAAAGATATGAAAATATATAAATCAGGAACACATTAAAAAAAAACTTTCTTAAATACATTTTAGTCTCGTTGATTTGATTTTTGAGTGTTTTTCTGTTTAAACTTTAATTTTTTCCCGTGCAATTCAATTTTTCGAATATAACATATTATGTACAAGTTGCCATTAAAAAAACCGACATAATTGATGAGCCAAGAACAAAAGTTGCGTTATTCATATTGAAACGCAGGTGTGTTCCGTTAAATTCATTATATATTTAGTGGCCATAGCAGTTGGAGTGGTGTTGACTAAACACGAACACCATACCACGTTCTCACTTATTTCTTATAAGCGAATCAGAATCTTATTTAAATTCATTTCCTTCCAAAAAAAAAGCTTATTTGTAGACATGAGTTTGGTGAAACAAATTTCTATCTTAAATTAAATTAAATGCGTGCCTTAATTTAGGATTTCATTTCGAAATTCCCATTTTTAATTTGAAGGTCCATTACAAGGTCTATTAAAAAAAACTCTTCAACAATAATTAGTCACTCTTATGAAAATCATTGTGGTTCACAATAAAATTAGTTTAAGATCAACAAAAAATTAATAATTATTTAATCCCAATAATAACTGTGACGGAATATGTATTAATTTAAAATTAATCGCAAGTAAAAATACTTTACATATAACGTTTTTCGAGCAAAAATTTTAAACACTCTTTTGACATTGAGATGCCTCTCCATTTTCTTACGAAGCTAACATGCCTCTCGGAAAATGACGTCACTTGACTGGCAGGTCCGGTCACCGCCATCCACTACTCACCACATACAGAACTAAAGGTTTGCGATGACGATACTCGTCATGATTACAAACTTAGACGATGACAACAGACTTAAAAGTAGGAGGAAATAGGAAAGTGGTAGATCGACACGAAGGGTTCTTGATTAAAATGAAAAGAGTATATACTACATATAGAAATTAAATAGACTTAACGAATTCATCACTAAAATATATAAAATTGTAAATTTCTGTAAATAAGTGACCAATTGATGCTAAAACATTTGGAATTGTAGTTTAAAACAAGATTTTTAAAATCAAGGCAATAAATAATAGAAGCTAACCGTAACTCAATTAAATTGTGTTGAATAGTCAAAGTAAGTTTAATTGACAATACTCGATGATGTTACAGGCTTCTGTAGTTTTTTCTTGCATAGTGGTAATGTGTTTGCAACACCATTGAAGTGATGTCACCCTGTTCAGATGAGTACAGCAAAAACCGATGATGACGTTGACGAACAAACATTGATTAGTGTGGAATCTTCTACAATACAGTTTCAGTTTCTGCTAGCCTTTGGATGAAACATTTCTTCACGGAGAATCCAAATCTTCTAAGGATTAAATACAAAGTTTCAGCGTTTCAGGAAAGTTTGGTGACAAGTCTGTTATTATTTTTTTTTTATGTAAGCGCACAGTAGGACAGATCTAGAATTTACAAATCAAAGTAGTCTAGTGCCCGTAATTTTTTATGGGTTTAGACTAAGAAACCTAGCAGACCTGATTATTGAATTTATTTTTGTTTATATTTATTTACTGCGACGTGTATAGAAAAGAGCGATTTTACTGTTCATTTTTTTTTCTCTTTAGGAAAGATTCACAAATATTTCAAATTGCCATAAATCTATAAAGTTGCACTCACACTACACAAATATTTTGCATAATAATCAACTAAAATTGTATAAACAAGTTTAGAGAACAAATTTACCCCTTAAAGGATTTGTAGAAGAAATTTTTTTGAAACTGACCTGTTCTTTTTTCTGTATACCTTAGATGATGAAGATATTAAGTTTGTTGACCAGATTATTATTCAGTGAAGAAGATGTAAGAGTTTTTTTGTTCCACTGGCCCACGTGATGTTTTATTAAAAAGGAAGAGCTTTAACCCTTCAATGAAGGATCTCTTTATTACAGGGTGAAAGCGCTACCTATTTAATAAAGCATCACATGGACCAGTAGAACAAAACATTTTCACATCATCTTCATTGCTTTATATGGTTCTATAAATTGTAAATAATTATAAATATGTATTTTTCAAAATTTATAATACACAGCGAAAAATTGCTGATCAGCCTGAACACCTACGAGGTCTGTCGGTGTCGGGAAAGTATCTGACTTTGTGCTCTAATTTTGTACCTATAGTTGTGCTATGATCAAAAATGAGTATTCACCATTTACTAATTGATACGGACCTGCGAATCTGAAGTCGATTAGTGAACGTAGGTGCGTAAACGTCTAATAACGTACGCGTCGCATTTCATGATGACGGAACGCACCGGACAAAAAGTATGATTCAATTTTTCCAAAAACTTGGCCATTCATGTACGGAAACCATCTTTATGAACCATATTTCATACCAGAGAGACAACTGTAGGATATGTTGTCCTTCTCCTACCTACATATATATTCATGAGAGTGAGGGAGACGAGAGATGGAAATTTAAATTATTGAATGAAACCTGAAAAACAAAAAAGCTGACCTAAAACATTTTTAACACAGAAAAATTCAGAGATGTAAATGCATATAAAAAATCTCGCAAGTCTGGCTTTTGTATCAAAGAATTAGAACGTTTTGAGCTCGTTTTCGGTCTAGAATGTTGGGAATATGCACTTGTTGCTGAGTTACGCCTTAGTTTTTCGTCCCTTGCAAGCATCGAATTTAACATTGCAAATCAAAACCAAAACCACTTAATACACTCTCCATCGTGTTCTTTCAATTTTCTCCAATCTTCAAACATGTTCGAAATATCAACAGGTGGTTTAAACTAATCAAAAGTTAGTGTTACACGGCAAACATGACGCTGAACGCCACTCTCTCCAAAAACCACTTGATTGGGAATCCCAGTGTCGATTTGATTATCCTTATAGTGAGTCTAGACTTTTTGCCTGGACTACTAGGATAAATGCCACGTAAGCAACTTGTCTTATAGAATTCATCGAAAAAAATATCTTCAATTTGATACGTCAGTCTTGTTGTATCTTTCTTAGGTTTTATCATAAATGCATCACAAAAAAATTGCCAATTGTTTTGTGAATAATGAAAAAGACGTGGCGCTAGTTATAAAAGAAAATAGGTACACAGCTAGCTGTATGAAAAAAATTAAGAAAGTTGTTAAGCTATTCAGAAGATACAGAAAAAGATATCAAATGATATAGGATTAATATTGCATTAGAAAAGTATTTTGAATTGAAAATATGAAGATTCCGTTGTTCTCTACCTTTCCCATAGGAACGCGGAAATTCTTCCAACGAAACGGAACCGGTCACATGAGAAAAGGTCATTCGAGGGAATCAGGAAAACATTTTTATGTACACATAAGCAGTTACAAATTTCATTTGATATTAATAATTTTGAATTTTACAATAAAAATTGTGTCAAAGATAAATATTCTTGTTCTCAATATGTCAAATATTTTTTAATTATAAATAAAAGTAAATAAAATTAAGCTGAATAAATGTACCTATTCGATACAATGTAAGAAAAGATTCGAGTTCGTGAACCGTGTCGGTCAGATAATAAATTACGGTTGTTAATTGGTCCGCGATGCGACGAACTGATGCGCCTCTTTCGTAAGTTTGCAAATAAAATCTGCAATAAATGACTATAAACGGAGGAAGAGTTAACCAATGTTTGAGATTATGTTTACATGCAATATAATTTTCCTACTCTGATAAAATTTGGCCTTGAAGGCAATAGCATACAGCAAATTATTAATTTGAATATGCATACTATGCGGTAAGGTGGCTGCAAAAATCCTGATGTAACCTACGAAAAAAATAATAAAGTTATTCTTAAATCTACAATTGGTATATTAGAGTTCTCGGCAAACTGTCAAATTTATTATTTTTGAAACAATTTTTTATAAGCCCAAACATTTTTTTGAAATTGATTAACATTAGCATTTCTTTTTAGAAATTTTAAATTTTGTATTATTTATTTTTAAAAATTATGACAGGAGTCATACAGTCGGATTCCAATTTTCGGAAAAAGTATATTTTTACAGATCACTCGATTCTTTCCGAAAATTTTGGAAGAAAATATGTGAGTGCAGTAGTTTCATCTTCTTCTTTTTGCTTTATATTGATCTCTTTCCGAGTAAATAGTATGAGGTCATCTTTGCAGGTGAGTAGCCTCTTTGCTCATGCCTAACTGTGTACATTCGAGTCCTCAGGTGCACGTGCACAGATGGCACTAGTCCATTAAGTTTTTAAGAAGAGGTCAACGACCATTCCAAATTTTAACAAAGCTGGCAACAATAATGTAAATCAAAATCAGACCTCAGCAAAAGTTTTTCAAAAAATCGAATTTTTTTAAATGTTATTTTTCACGATTTGAACAAAAAACTATACGTTTTAATAAAAATGGTTTTAAAAAAATGTATAGATCTTTTTGAGACAAAAAATTTTGTTAGATAAAATTTGTTCGTACCTAGCATAGTTTGACGGGAAAATGGAATTATTTTTTTTTTAAATTTCCCGGAATTAAGCAATCACTATGTAGCTTATTAAAAAATGGTCTCACGAAGGTTTGTAGATATTTTTAAGATGAACAATATTTTACACCTTAATGTTTATTCGTATCTTGCATAGTTTGACCGGAAAATGGAATTTTTAATTTTAATTAACATTTTTTGCGTTTAAAACAAAAACACTGCGTCTTATAAAAAAATGTATGAATATTTGTAGATCGTTTCGAGATGAAAAATTTTGTTTCTACAAATTTTTTTTTTGTATTTCGTAGTTTTGCAGAAAAATTTAATTTTTGATTTTTTACGTAAATAGCAGTTTTGATGGATAAAACCAGAACCGTTCATCAAAGAAGACTAGTTATCGAATTTAACCTTCCTTTTTGAGCCCTTAAATAATAACCCAAAGTACAATCCAATCCCATTATTCTTTCGAAAATGATCATGGCTACAGATAACTACTACTACAGAAAGACAGGCATTCTCGTAAAAAACCCTTTTTCTCACTCAGGGAGTATCAAAATGTGGAGATTTGATGGAAACTGGCGACATCAAATTTTACATGAGACTAATACCTTCTCATTATAATGATAATGTAAAAACAACCAACTGTTGCTTGCCCTTCCAAATGAGAAATATCAATAAATTATTAACAAACAGAGTTCGAGATCGGAAAATTTCCACAAACATCAAAGTGGTTGGCCCCACTGATTGAATTATCAACCCAATATCCCAAGGGATAATGTTTTAACATTCCCAGCAATGCACTCCCAACAGGGGGACTTGTCTAAATCTGCCTCGAGTGATTTTCGGATTTTTTTAAATTCCTTACTAATGGAGATGAACCTGTCAATGTCCCAGGGACTTCTGCTTCAAGGGTTTGGAGGAATTATTTCCCTCCCTTAAATGGGGAATTAAAAACATAGAAAAAAGTTCTTAACACCCCTTAAAGAAAATTGAAACAAATGTAACTGTAGCGATGGTATCCTGGGGATGTTGTAACAAGATCCCCTGAAGTAGTGAGTTGGTAAATAAATCAGTGAAGCAAAGCACTTTAATGAACATGAAAATTTTTAAAAGTTCCTTAGTTAATTAATTCCGAACACCATTCAGTGCAGATTTAGACAAGTATCCCTTCAGGGGTGATTTAATGGGAATGTTAAAACATGATCTCTTGGGGCACTGAGTTGATATATAAATCAGTGGAGTCAACCAGTTGATGATTGTGGAAAGTTTTCATTGCCCCAAAGCAAGAGATAAGAAGATATTCATAATGCCTCTCGAGGTAAATTCAGATCGTTGCTGTCCGTTCGTGGTGGTTTCTGCAGGATTTTAGAGGATCAAGACCTGATACATTGATTTGACCAAAAATCAGTGGAAAAGTTTTTTTGATATCCCTAAGTACAAGATAGAAAAAAGTACTAACACTTCTCCAGACTATTATTGATTTAAATAGGTAAACAACAATTACTATATATGAACTAATAACGACCCGTTAACACCCTAGTAAAGAGATATGATTATTTTTACAATTCGATTCAGATTAATGTTGAATTATATTGATTAATAGTAATA
Source organism: Andricus kollari (assembly GCA_932074435.1). NCBI lineage: Eukaryota > Metazoa > Arthropoda > Insecta > Hymenoptera > Cynipidae > Andricus > Andricus kollari. The sequence continues at coordinate 18,446 of CAKNWW010328317.1, forward strand.
ATAATAAACGAACATAGGCGGCGATTCTTTGTCCCACAAAGTATAATTACCCTTATGTTGAAATAGATATAAGACGCTTTAGAAATGTTTTTTTCAATAATTATGAGTGTTCCTCAATGCGTGACATCATACCTATCTTATATACGTGATTATTCGACTGGTTATGGTGAATCGAGGTGATTTACATATTCTCTGTGACCACTTGGCACTTGCTACTGGTCGATTCTACATAAAATCAGGACATCCTTCTCTCAAATATTATCTCACTTGTCTGATTAAATGATTATTCATGTGTGACAAAATCAAAAACAGACTAGCAGGAGAAATTTTCATTTTGGGTTTCTTATACAACGTGTGTCAAATCCAAAATCGATCGATCAGTACTCTGAGGTTTCGCAGGGCCAACATAAGTTTTAAAAATTCGTTATTCTCAGAAAATTGAAAAATGGTAAATTACATTTTTATTCGTTATCTACAAACTATACCAAATTTTTAAAAATTATTATGGATTTTTAATTCGAGGTTATCTTGGAGAACATCTAATTTTTAAGGACCTCAAAAAACAAAGCAAAAATTGTATTGCTCTGAAAATTATAATAATTTTTTTTCAAACCCTGTAAAGTTTCTCGCACTCAAAATGTACCTGAAAAATCTGCCCGCTGTGCGGGCACTCTCATATCCCAAAAATTTGAGCGCGCCCACGGCGCGCACCTATTGGATCTCGCGCTTCGCGCTCAAAAATGTACGTAACTCGCGCTACGCGCTCGGTCATTGTAGATCCCCCGCATTTTCGCATAGGACTTTTAAAATTCAACGCCAAACCATCTACAACTGAAATTTCGTGATTGTGAATTCTCTTTTGTTAAGGCTCATTCGGCTTTAACGAACACATTCTCATCACGTGTCTCGTGAGAAAAAAGATTAAAAGAAAATTTTCAGATCTAATTTTGAAACAATTTTGTTATTAAACATTTGATTGTACCTTGTGTCGTTTTTCCAAAAATTTTAATTATTTTATTTTTAATGTTATTTTTTACGAATAAAACAATAACTATGCGTCAAATCAAAAAGTGATTCATAGCGAATTTGTAGATCTTTTTTGGGTGCATAATTTTTGTCGGTATCTTTTTTCGCATCAAATTTGATTTTTCGATTTTCAGTAAAATTCAAAAAGTTGTTATGATATTCTTGTAGGGCTTTAAGAAGCAACATTTTTCTTCTCTGACTTTTTTCATATCGTGCGTTGTTTGGCTTAAAATGTTCTTTTTCGTTTTTTTTTTTTTTCTTGATTTTGAAAATGCTATAACTCTGTTAATTTTATTTTTATCGAAAAAAAGTCAATAGGATAAATTATTGGACTTTCCGAGTACTATGAATACCCGTACATCGAATTTTCAACTATTGAAAAAAATGGTCTCAAACATTTTCAAAATGCTCCCACTTTCAATTTTTATCCAAAATAGCTGGCTAACGAACTCGTCCTTTATTTTTACACCGTTAAAAAGTTTGCCAAAGCTCAATCCAATCTGATTAGTCTTTCGAAAGTTATCGTCCCTATAGGATAAAGACAGACAGACCTACATATATACAGACATACACGTTCGTAAAAATCATTTTTTCTGACTCAGGGGGTCTCAAAACGTGGAGATTTGATGAAAACCGACTAAGTCAATTTATACATAAAACCTATACCTTCACATTTGGATGAGAATGTAAAAAATGAGAAGACTGCAGCAATTAAAATGCAAGATCGTCATTTATTTCAAAGTCTGGTCTTTATAATTGCTGGGGTGTTCACAATTTTGTTATAGGTACTTTTTGAGCGTGTGAAAGTTTTAAGAAGGTGTTCAAATGTTACATATTTTTCACTCATTACTCGAAATTTGTGTTTGAAAAGGCACAACACACATTCTGGGGTAACACGAACACTCTCGAGCAGTGCGTCCCAAGAACAATCATAGTGGCCTAAGTGGAAACGATGAGGCCCCCTTAAAAAGTTTGTCTAGATATCCCTTTGAAAATAAAAAGGATCAGTAAAATCGGACAATACTGTGCATCATATATGGGGCATTATTTCTCAAGTGTACCTTCTCAAAAAATCAAAGTCGTCTGATCTAAGTGAAACTTAGAGTATTGTGCTATAGGATAATAGTTTAAGGGAATCGAATTTTTTCATTTGGATAAATATTTACGAAAAAAGTTCGTCGCCGTCGTGGTTGTCGTCGCCGTTGTTGTCGTTGTCCTCGTCGTCGTTATCGTCGTTGTCGGTGTTGTCGGTTTCGTTGTCGGTGTCGCTGTCGTCTGTATACTGGATAATTTTCGAAAGACTTAACGGATTGGATTGCGCTTTGGCACACGTTTTTAGGGACCAAGAAGAAAGGTCGAGTTCATTATCCAGCCCTTTTGGGCCAACGGTTATGGGTTTAACCACAAAAAGTACAACAAAAATAAAAAAATTCTATTTTATGGTCAATCTGTAGAAGATATGGACAAATGAATAGACGAAAATTGTTCACACAAAAAAGATCTACAAATTTGTTATTAATCATTTTTTGATAGGACGCGTAGTTTTTGTCTTATTCGTTAAAAACAATAAAAATTAAGGAATTAAATGTTTGGAAAAATGACAATTGGGGTATTTGCTAGAGAGATTGATCAGCAACCTGGGTCTGAGTAATGTTGAAAAACGAACGTGTTATTTAAATGAGCAACACGGGAATTCTAGATTGATCTAACTATCTAAACTCCTCTCCTCGACACCTCCTTTGATAATTTCCTCTCTCACATTTCTCATACGAAATTCTTGATTCCCGACTAGAAGCGAGTGAGTTACGCTTACCTGGAAAGGTATTTGGCGTAATATGCATAATTTTCTGGCCTATGCAGGGCACATCCTGAAGCACGAAAGACTAGTGTGGACAATTTAGAGGGTACAGTAGAAGTATGAGAAAGGAGAGGAACACAAATACTGGAGTATGTTAGACAAATCATCATCGTGACCTAAATATTTATCTACAGAAACTTAATACCAGTGATTCGTACGACCAACAAGATAGAAATGGATAAACGACTCATAAACATTTAATAATATAAATTTACTTTTTTAGGGGGTGTAACAATACGTACTGATGCCAACCACAAAGAAGAAGGAAGAAAACTGATCAAATGAAGAACATTCTGGAAGTAGCGAGCTATGTGTCCGGATGAAGTTTTCATCGGCCGTATTTCTGAAGATTCAGGTCGGTGGGACTTTCGTCCGTTTGCAAAACTCGCAGCATGCATTGGATACTTTTTGTCCAACAATTGTGGAAACACCAATTTTTCAAGATTTTTCACAGAGCCTAATAATCTTTCTTTGTATTTTAAAATATATTTGTACGATATAAAAGAGGTGGAATTAATAAAGGAATATTGTATAAGAGCAAGAAATGACTTTGGGGAGTAGTCCAAGCTTTATTGAGTATTAATTGAAAATAATTAATAATAATGATAATTAATAATATTAATCAAAAGTAATCAATTGGTATCACGACGACTCCATACGACACAGTGTGCTTGAAAGAGGTCTAAATCGAAAGTCTGCAAACCTGGGGGTTTCTTGCTGGATTTGATTCCTAGGAATCCCAGGAGTATTTTAAGCTCAAAACTAGGGTGACCATAATTGATTTACGAAAAGTAGGACAAAAAGCTTTGAAAAATGATGACAAAGTAGGACAAAAATTGATCATATATAATTAGAAATCTGGCCAATATTATTTAAAAATATTGGCCATCGATGTTCACTACACGGAAAAAAAAGTGTTGGAAATTTTCATTGACCGAGCCTGTGAATTTAGGATAGGTCTAAAAGCATTTGACAAATTGAAAATCACGAATTGGAAAATCATGCAAATAGTGCTTCAAGAAATATGAGGCTTCTTATATTGCGTCAAGCATAGTCAGTGAAGCACTCCTAGACTCCATCTACAAAATATCACAGACAAATTTGTAAACCGTTCAACAGTCCAATACTAAATTCTCGAAGATAGTCAAGGAAGGGTTCATAGACTGTCAAGCTAGCCGTTTATGCTAATAAAACAATGAAAAATTCTTTTTTAAATTTATAATATTATTATCTTTAACTTATTAATTTATTTAAACGTAATATAACACACACAACTACTACTTATATTAATCGCACGCTTCTTACGCTCTGAAAAATCGGACGCACGCTGCGGGGATTGAACTACCTAGACTCTAGACTAACGCAACTCGTTCCTAACCGCTCAAGCCACTCGGCTAATCATTCGGGTTGAAAAGACGTTAGAAAATCTTGGCGTTATGCTACAGCTGAAAATTGCATGGCCGCGTAAAAATAATCTGGGTGAGGGCAGCGAATCAGACAACTTGCTGCCAGACTGACTTTGCATAACAAATTGATTACATTGTTTAAAGAATTTTTGTTTAAATAATTGGGAAATATAATTTTTTACGAAAAATTATTTTTTGACCAAGGGATGATTTTACGTAAAAAAATATGTTTTTTATTTATTCAAACTAAAATTGTTCAAATAAAATTCATTTTTCTGGTTGACAATTCTTGATTTATGTTGAAAATGATTTCATTGGAAATTTAACCATTTTGTTGAAAATTCATTTTTTTAACTGTATATTCAACTTTTTCATTCATGGGGAAAATTTGCCTTTCTTAGTTAAAAGTTAATGTACTTTGTTGAAATCTTTTTTCTTTTTTAAAAAATAATTTTTTTTAAAAAAAAATTTTTTATTTTGTTGAAAAATCATGTATTTTGTTAAGAATTGGTCTTTTTTGTGAAAAATTAATATTCTTGGTTGAAAATTCAATTACTTGGTTGAAAGTTGAACTACTTTGTTAAAAATTGATTTTTGGTTGAAATCGATTTGAAATCTTATGCATTTCATATTGAATTTAAAATAGTACTTAACAGGGATTTGAAAATTCCTCTATGTTTAAAAATTTAACTATTTTGTGAAAAATTATTTTTTTTTCGTAAAAAAATTGTTTCAGCTGAAATTGCAACTAATTCATTTTTGGTAGAAAATTTATCTTTTGGAGTTGAAATTTCAACTACCTGGTTGAAAATTGAACTACTTTGGTAAAAATTCATTTCTTTAATAAAGATCTTGATTCAAGTTGGAAATGGTTCGGTTGAAAATTGAACCATTTTGTTGAAAATTCATTTTTTGGGAAAAGATTTTTTTTATTTTAATTTTTCAAGTACAAATTTTACTGCTTCATTTTCATTGAAAATTTGTCTTTCTTAGTCGGAAAATTAATGCATTTTGTTGAATTCGCGTTTATTTTGTAGAAAATTCAGATTCTTCCTTAAAAATTGATCTTTTTGATTGAAAACTGAACTATTTTGTTGGAAATTCACCTATTTGGTTGGAAATGTATATATTTTGTTAAAAATTCGTCTTTTTGTAAAAAATTAATATTCTTGGTTGAAAATTAATATTTTTCATTTAAAAAATCCACTTATTTGCTTAGATAATAATCTAGGTTGTGAAGTATTTAACAATTTTATGAAAACCTGACCAAAAATGCGTTAGCGCTAATTTTTGTTTAAACTTGACGTGAGAATTATTTTTCAAACAAATAAAAAGAGAATTTTCAACAAAATAGTTAAATTTTCAACGAAAATGATGAATCTTTGATAAAAAAAAAATTCTAAACAAAAACTGTAATAATTGAAATTTCCACAACATTTTTTTTTAATTTTCAATAAAAAACTGTTGAATTAAACCAAAAAATACGTATTTTCAGCAGAACAGTTGAATTTCCAACCAAGAAAGATTTTTTCCATCAATAAATTTCAAAAATCTCATCCAAAATGTTGGGTTTTTGAGGCATGAAGACGAATTTTTGAAAATAAAAAAAGTTGAATTACAACCCAAAAATATGTATTTTCTACCAAATAATTAAATTTTCGACCAAAAAAGACGAGTTTTCAACAAAATAAGTGCATTTTCAATTGAAAGAGATAAAAAAAACTAGCGAAAATAAAATAGGTACATTTTTAGTAAAAAAAAAATCATATAAAAAAAAAACAAATTTTGAAAAAAAAAAAATTCAACTAAAGAAGTTAAATTTTCAACAAAAATAGAATAGTTTAATTGTAAGTTAGAGAAATAAGTTTTTAAACAAAGATAATACATTTTTAACGAAATAGTTAATTTTTCAA
>CAKNWW010328333.1:0-10956 GCA_932074435.1 Andricus kollari
GTAAGTTTGGTTGAAGAATTATTCTGATTATCTTATCCAAGATAGATCGTAATGTTTTTCTGAGTAGTTTTGAGAATTCTTTTGAAGAAAACTGGTCCAAAAAAGACCTGACCCCCTGGCAATTTTTCCTTAAGATAGGAGATAAATTTGGTAGAAAAGTAAGAATATTCAAATGTGGATGCTTCCCTTACTTGTTAGGGTGCTGTCTCCGGTTCTGCGAAAGTTTACGGTTTTTGGACTCAATATGAGCATGAACTTAATATAAATGCATTAGAATTAAAAGCTGCTCTCTTTTTCCCTCACTTTTTTACTAGAAGTTAAAATACTTGAGATGTTCTATTGAGAATAGATAATACAACAGCTATCTGTTACTTTATAAAATGGAAGGAATTCAGCATGTTGATTTGAATAAGACAGCTGGAGAAATTTGGAAATAGTGCGAGGAACGAAATATTTTTATATTTGCTTCTTATATCAGCTCCAAAGAAAATTTCGAGGCAGACCTCGAATCCGCAAAATTATTGCCTGAAACTGAATATGAATTAGCTGATATGGATTTATTTTCTAGCCAAACAAATAATATATGTCTGCCTTATGTTCCGTGGAAAATGGATCACGGTTCTGTAGCAGCGGATACTTTTACGTTGTCTTGTAAAAAATACTTTTTTTATGCTTTCACACCTTTTGCAATCATTTTGAAGGTCCCCAACAAAATCAAATCTGAGGAATGAATCTCCTACTTTTTTGTAATAGGGAAGCGCATCCACTTTGGAAACACCTTACCCTGGTGGCTGGAAGGTTATCCGGCAAGCACTGAGGGAAAAAGGAATTGCAGAAATCTCATCTGAAATATTTGTGGCTTCTATTAAAAACTCATCGATGAAGAACCATGATGTGTCCCTTATGAAATGGGGGACCTTTTTCTACGCAAGTCTATAAATCCTTATAAGCCAGAAGTTCCTGAGATTCTTAAGTTTCTTACTCAAGAGTACGAAAAAGGCTCATCGTATAGTACAATCAACTGTACTAGGTCTGCGTTATTCTTGATTGCAGATTCTCGAATCATCAACGATGAGAGAATACAAAGGGTTTTTAAAGGCATTTCGAGACTAAGCCCAGCTCGCCCCAGACACGAACACACCTGTAATCCGCAAGTAGTTTTAAATTATTTTTCTTTCAAACTGACTAATGAAGACTTAAATTTTCAAGATTTATCCAAAAAGCTTGTGACCCAAAAAAGACGAATTTTTAACAAAATGGGCAAATCTTCAACGAAAGAGATGAATCTCTAAACAATATATAAATGCAAAAGTATTAATAGTATAATATGATTAAATTGAAAAGAAGCGTGTGATATTTTGATGATTCTTTATTCAACGTATGAACTTAAAAATTGAACTATACATCAATGTGCTGTTTTTCTATGGATCCATGAAATTTGGTCGTCTGTAAATAGTTTTGACTCCACAAGCAGATTAGAGAAAGCTGCGAACTCTTGCGGGCCGACATCATTGAACGCAATGCAAACATCGTTAGGCCCTCAAGGACTTTCCTGTTTTCTGATGTAATCCTCATTTCTCTCTACGGCGTATACAATGCGCCTAACAGTCTCTCCATTTTGGTCAGGGTATTCAATATGGTAATTATGGTACCCTCCGGATCGGTAATTACTAATTATCTCTCCCGTTCGAAATACGTCTTTAAACAAGTGAGCCTTCGCTACGAAGCCAAATGGGGCGGATACAACGCCAAGGCCAACCTCCTTTTCATTATAATAAATCCGGACCATACCCGGAGGTAGGGGTCCTCTCAATGGAGGAGGTGGTACCAACCCCATCTGGTCTGACGTTACTGGAGGTACTAAGAGGCTTCTGGGAGCATTCTGGAAATTTCTGCCCTCACGTCTAGCAATTCTGTTTTTACGTCCAGATTTTTCAGATAAAGAGGATGCACCCTTTTCACGAGAGGGAAGAGCTGATGATGCTTTAAAATGCAAAATGCAAAGTAGCAGTTTTATGCAAAATTCATGTTAAGAACAGAATTTTGTTGGAACGTTTCTAAATTAATTATACACATGGACAAGTGTCTATAAATGGCCCTCTTCAACGAAAAAGGTGTGGTTCTCGGGACAGTGATGGTGCGTGGGTTAGTGTTTGCAGATGATACGATTGTTATGGCAGATTCGATTAAAAACTTGCAAAGAATGTTGAGGAAACTGTATATGTAATATTTTAATGTCTGGAAAAGCTTGAATTGCGCGCCAAAAATGACTAAAAAAATTTATTAGATATATTTTGAAAGGTCTTTAATTTGATCCCAGGCTGATTAAAATCCATAAAAAATTATCCGAATATACCCAAGAAATGTAAAACCATAAACCTGACCTTGAACGGTCATATTCGAGTTTAAAATGCTAAGCTCTTCAGGAAAGAGTTTTCTTATTGTAACGTACACCTAAGACCAAGTCCGGGTAGACAAGCCTCAGGAACACTTTTCATATACTTATCCGGCTTGACCCTTTAAATTTATCCTTAATTTTTCGAATAACCTTGCATAATAGTTACCGTCCACATTACGAAATTATAATTTCACAGGCAGTACACTGAGCGCGGACACTGCAGAGTGGAAGGAATCGGGAATTTATTCTTCATAATCCACTACTGCTTATAATTCTTGACCCATTTTGATAGATTTTTTGATTTTTTATTTAAATGCTCATGATTCAATTCCGCAGAAAAACTATAGGCCAGATTTTTTAATTTTACCGCTTAAAATTTATTATTAAAACAAAATAGAACATCAGAATTTGACATTTCATTTACATTATCCTAAGTTGTAATGTGATAGCTGAAAAAAATATAATAATAATATTGGTGTAATTTCTAATCTTTACGTTCCATTTATTTAAATAATGAATTCCAAAGAGCGAAATTAGTAAATCGGGCATGAAGTCGTTCTACAGGATATAATCCTGAAAACTTAAAAAAAAGGTCAAAATCAGTCAAGAATTGCAGGCTGTAGTGCATTCTGAAAAGTAAATTCCAGATCCCTCCTACACTGCGCTGGAGAGGGATCGCTGAGCATTTGGACGCATGACCTTGCATCACTGTCTCACGGGGATTGCTGTGCCTGCTAGTGGTGCGTGTCGGCTATGGTCAGGCGTGACACACAACGAGCAAAGATGACAAATGGTCATTTCAGCGTGAAACGTGAATATTAAAATTAAATTTTTTTTTAAATTCGAGTAACTTTAAAAGATATTTAGAAGTTTTGAGAAGATACGAAAATAATTTAAAACTTGAAAAGGTGTCAAATAATCATTTCAATCTAGATTTTCAAAAGGTTTCTAAAGAAAAAACAAAATTTCTTGAAAATTCTAAAAAAAATTTAAACAATTTTTGATTTTGAAAAATCAGCTTTGAACGAATATTTAAGAAGATTTAAAAATGTTTAGAGATTTCAAAAATTGTCGGAAAGGAATCTGAAAGATTTTAATGCAATTTTCATAATTTTCCAGGAATTTTAAAAATAATTTAGGAAAATTTAGAATCATGTTGAAGGATATTTAAAAGTTTTTGAAAAATTTCAGAATAAATTTAAATTTTGAGAATTTTTCAACAATTGTTTAACATGATGTAGGTTTATCAACTTTTGTACACTTTTGAAATGTTTCAAGAAATTAAAAAACATTTCTTAAGATACCTGGAAAAATTTCAAATGATGTTTTGTTTTGAAAAGTGAATATGAATAGAAAATTGAAAAAGGTTTGAAATGATTGCAAATTCTTTCCTAAAACTTCTAAGATTTCAAAGCAAAATTTTCCAATTTTCTAAGATGAAAAAATTCAGAAAAAATTGGGGTAAGTTTAAAAGATATTTAAAAGTTTTGAGAAGATACAAAAATAATTTAAAACTTAAACTTAAACTTAAATCTAGACTTGTGAAAGGTTTTTAAACAAAATTTCTTAAGTTTCAAGAGAATATTTAAAAAGATTTCAGAACATTTGAAAAGATTTCAAAAATTGTCCGAAAGGAATCTGGAAGATTTCAAGGTAGTTTTTTTCAATATTGCCAGATTTTTAAAAATAATTCAGGAAAAATTCGAATCATGTTAAAAGATACTTAAAAGTTTTTAAAAAATTCCATAATCAATTTAAATCTTGAGAATATTTCAAAAAATTATAACAAAATGTGAAATTACTCGCTTTGTGAGAATATTCAAGAACTTTCAAGAATTTTGTATTCTAGACCCCAATTTGTAAAATATGGATTTGTCAACATTACAAACGATGTTTGCACAAGCATGAGAAACTAAAGAATTAAGATGAAGAAACCTGCGGTGGGAAATTTAAATATTGAATAGTTAACTACAAAGTATAACAAAACATATAAACTCTTAGACCTTTTTAGAATTATAAACAAAGAAGTTTACTTTGAACCAAATAGTTGAATTTCAATCTAAAGACGATAAATTTTTAAACAACGGAATAGTTTTTGCAGTTGAAAAGATTGATATTTAACAACAAAAAACGAATCTTTAACAAAATGGGTAAATAAATGTTTGCCAAAGAGCTTGTAATATTCTGATGATTCTTTATTCAACGCATCAACTTAAAACTCGAGCTACACATCAACGTTCCGTTTTTCTATGGATCCATGAAATTTGGTCTTCTGTAAATAGCTCGATCCCCATCAGCAGATTAGAGAAATCTGGCGACTTCATTTGCGGGCCGACATGACTGAGCCCAATGCAAACATCGTTAGGCCCCCAAGGACTTTCCTCTTTTCTGGCGTAATCCTCATTTCGCTCTACCCCGTGTATAACGCGCCTGACAGTGTCTCCATTTTGGTCAGTGTATTCAATATGGTACCCTCCATATGGGTAATCACTACTTACCTCTCCCTTTCGAAACATGCCATCAAACAAATGAGATTTGCTAGACATGAGAAGAGACATTTCCAGAATGCCCGCGGCAGCCTCCTTTCCATCTACATAAATCCGGACCATACCGAGAGGAAGGGGTCCTCTCAATGAAGGAGGTATTACCAACCCCACCTGGACTGGGGGTACTGGGAGGCTTCTGCGAGCATTCTGGAAATGTCTCTGCTCACGTCTAGCAATTCTGTTTTTACGTCCAGATTTTTCAGATGAAGATGCACCCTTTTCACGAGGAGGAGGAGCTGATGACGCTTCTGCAAAAATGATACCAATTATTCTATGTGCATTATTTGGTCCATTATTTACTATAACACCTTATCAATTTTTTTAGTCTTGATAATCTTAGATTTTGTTATACCCTGTACGAAGCAAAAACCCAAAGCGCATAGCCAGTTAAGTATCTGAAAATTGCCCTTGAGGCTGATCCAACCGGACTTGGTACTATGTGTACGTTACTCATGTTCTTCATACTAGTATTTAATTTGCTCAACATTCTTTCCAAGTCTTCTATTCACTGACATATAAACCTTATCATCTGAGAACACTAATCCATCCACGCTCACTGTCCCGAGATGCACACCTTCTTCGTTGAAGAGGATCATTCTTAGACACTTGTGCAGGTGAATAATTAATTTAGAAAACATTTTTAAAAATACAGTGAATGCACGATTCCTCCTACGCTGCGCTGGAGAGGGATCGCTGAGCATTTGGACGCATGACCTTGCATCACTGTCTCACGGGGATTGCTGTGCCTGCTAGTGGTACAAGTCCGCTATGGTCAGGCGTGGCACACAACAAGCAAAGATGACGAATGGTCGTTTCAGCGTGAAGCGTGAATATTAAATTTTCTTTCTCATATAAATGTAATGTTAAATCAAACCTCGATTTATATTTTTAGTAGACGATTCCAAGCTCGGCTCCGTCGAGGATTCCAAGCGACGTTCCGGCGACGAATGCATGGGAATATCTCCAGATGAAGAAGACGCACGCCTTTGACGAAGAAGAAGAGCTGATGATACCTCTGCAAAAAGGATACGTATTATCTCATTAGTATCTTCCATTATATTATTTACAAATATAATATTATGACAACAATTTTCCTTTCAACTACTTTCCTTATCATCACCATTTAAGATAAATATTTTGGTTTTCTAGTTCTGTACTGGTACCCCTCGACTGTGAAAAAGTTCTAAGATCGATTTATAATAGTCCTAAAGTTCATGAAAAGAGGTTTCTATTTATAATAAAAGTCAATAAAAGATCAATTAGAACACTTGACATATTCTGTCGCTGATGTTTTATTTCAAGTGGTGTTGGGCTTCTTATCTATTCCGTGCCACGTATGTGAACATAACTGTACAATATGCTACCACAAAATTATCATTTGATTGAATCAGATTTATAATTTTAAATGCTGTGATGCTCCAAACAAACATCTTAATCTGCATTTTTTTCAGAAATGGGAACTGCCTAGTTTTAGTCAAAAATTTGATTTATTGTAAGGTATTTAGTCCTTTCTGAAAAATCATCATAATAACATCTATGAACTATTCGAACGCCACCTTTTAAATATTCCCATATTCAACAAAAAATATACATGTGATTTTTCTATATTTTTTCCAAAAAGATGTCATCTAAAGAGAGATTCAATCCACTTACCTTCATTTTCTTCCAATGCCACAGCAATCCCTTTCCCCACAACCACAGAGACAATCAGAAGATTCAAGCAGAATTTGATTCCCATTTTCGTAGGAAAGTATGCAGCCAAAGAATGAAACTGAATGATGGTGAACAAAAGTCGAACCCATATTTATAGTGAACATTTTCGCTTTGTGGGGATATTCAAGAACTTTCGAGAATTGTGTATACTGAAGTCTTATCTATAGAATACTGATTTGTCGACATTACAAACGACGTTTGCAAAAACATGAGTAGCTTGAAATATACGACGCATATCGAAAAAGAAATAATAGCTTATTGGCTTTGGCTTTCGACATTATTTTTGATGCTACTATACACATTAAATCATTATTTGTTTGATTTCTGCTTCATCATGTAATATACTTCTTTTGTTCCTTTAAATTCTGTGGACGGATTTGGGCGGATATTTAAGGTGTTTTAGTTAAGGATTCAAGTCTTTTTTCAAATTCGTCCTTATTGGGTAAATTCAACTGGTTTTAATTTTAAATTTCGAAAATGTATCTATCTATGTTATAAATTAATTGTTGTAACTAAAAATTTAACCATTTCGTTAAAAATTCAACTGCTTGATTGAAAATTAAATTTTTGTTTTAAGTTGGTTTTTTCAAGTTTAGGAATTAAACTGTTGGGTTGAAAATTCATGTAATTTGTTTAAATTCCGTATTTTTCGTAGAAAATAAATCTTCATAGTTGAAAATTCATTAATTTTGTAAAAAGCTCGTTTTTTGGGTTTGGAAATTCAACATTTTAGATGAAGTTTTTTTTACGATTGAGTGAAAAGAGACCAAGTTTCTGAGAAGTAGCGAAGTGCGTTTTTTTTGTTGGTATTTCTGTTTGCCACATTACAAGGTAGAATAAATAAGACAATTTTTGTTTTTAATTCTTAAACATAGAAGCCGTGTTAATTTAAACATTTACATTATGATAATATGAACTGCGCAGAGAATTAAATTATCATCAGCCTTGGTCGATCGGCTTACACAAAATGTATACCTTGAAATAACTCAGATTGAAGCAGATAAGAATGTTATTCGTTATATGAAAAAATAAATGATACGAAATATAATTCTATCATTAGATATGATTCAAAAAATAACATTGACAACTCTTGTCTAAGTCTTGTTTCTAATTTCCCAAACTCTGTTTAATCTTCTTCTTTCGTCTGAATGACTTCAAAAAAGAAAAAACTATTTCCCAACTTAGTTCCTAGTGTTAGCAAACAAATTGTCGGAAAAAGAATATAAAAATTTTCGTTTGGTTTCAATTATAGATCAAAAAATGAATTTAAAAAAGGGGAGTGACAATTGGATACCCCAAGCTCAGATATATGTGGAGGGGAAGTTTTTGGTAAAATCTTACTGTTTCTTATAAATTGGAATAGTAGTTCAAGTTTTGACTATGTAGATGAATTTTTTACTAACAATAATGGAATAGTTCAATTTTCTGTCAGGAAAATAAATTTTGAACAGAATAGTTAAATCTTTGACAACTAAGATAAATGTTTAACAAAGTAGTTCAACTTCCAACCAAATCGTGAAATTTTTCACCAAAAGAAATGCATTCTGAACCAAAACTGTAATATAATAATGTGTGCAGTTCCGAAAAGACTTACCTCTGATTTGAAACTGCCTACAGCCATGTATTTTGACTCACTCATTACGAAAATGATTGTGAAAATACCCGAAAATTTTAGTTTCAAGGTCAAAACCTCAAAAAATGGCTTTTCTTCATTTTCTTCACTCTATATCGATAAATATTGGTTTAAGAGGAAAAAGCCTCGAACAAAAGTTGTACCCCTAAAAAAAAAATACTTCTTTTATATTCTACAAATTAATCGCCTAAATGCATTATTTTTTCAGAAAAATTGAATAATCTTCAAAGAAGCACATTTTACCAAAAATGCAATAGTTTCGGTATTTGCTACTACCGCACTTCGCCACAGGAAGGTTGAACTTTGGTAGATACCCTTGAAGTAATGTTCGTCATACCCCTAACTTTGTCCAACGTCTCGTGGTGGCGGGAAAACGCTTCTGTGACAGGTCATAGAAATAATTTGGATCAAATCCCTTCCCCTTTCCAAAGTCACTGTGATTTGTCTAGGGTGACAAGATCTCCGATACCGAAGGCCAAACATTTGTAGTCCAAGCTAGCCGATTCTTGATGAAACGGAAGTCAAATAGTTGATTAGAAACGCATGATGAAGAGTGTCAGTGGACTGGCATACGCCTGAAATGAATGAAAAACTGAATGACCTTAGATATAAATTGGACTGAGTGTAGAGATTTACATGCCGACTTTGTGAATCTCTTCGCCTGGACTACTTACGAGAGAAATTGATCAGCAACCTGGTTCGGAGCATTGTTGCGGAACGAACGTGATATTTAAAAAATTAACACGGGATTTCTAGATTATTCTAAAAATTTAGAAACTCCTCCCCCTTTTATAGCCTTGTACACTTCCTATGAAATCCTTTATTACCTGAAAAGCATCCCTGCGTGTCAACGAAATGCTAAGACACTTGCTGGGAAGAGGTAGAAGGACATAGCAGACTGCAACCACTTATCTTGCAGTCGTGATACGTGTCTACATCTGAAACTTTACCATGATTTCACCGGGAGAGGGTGCTATTTTGGAAAATGGCAACCACTCCCCGTGAAAACCCGTGGATGCTCTTACCATAAACTGGTTGTTCCGAAAAGCCTCCAGTCAGACTTAGTGCAATTAGCTATTATTGGCCTGATATGTTCAAGAATATTAAAGCTATCGTGAGGAATTGTGAGACATAAAAGCTCAATAAACCTGACCAAGCTCAATCGTGAGGGCTGGTGAGTCAGAGGATCGTCCAGCAGCCATGGACCGTAGTCGCTGCAAATATCCTGGGGTCTTTCACTGGGACCAAGACAAGCCATGAATATTTACTGGTATTCCAGGATCTATTTTCCAAGTGGATAGACCTGGCATCTCGGAGACATGCTAATGTGGAAAGAATTAATTAAACTTTCCTTGAACTAAACGTGACAAGGTGGTAAACACCTAAGGTGCTCCACTCTGATAGTGACACCGAATTCAATAATAACGCTCTGATCGAAAAGGCAATCGAGTTCGGTATTCACCGTTATTTGATCCGCTTCATCATCTGCAGGCTATACCTGTGGAGAGAACCAATAGGGTTCTTAAGACAATGATGAGGTAATTTATTGACGAAGATCATCGAAATTGGGACATCCATCTGAACGTGTTCCGATTTGCCTACAATACGGAACTTCATAGTATCAACTGAGTGACTCCAGCGATTCTCAATTTCGGTCGGAAGCCGCGTCCACGAAGACGTTTTCGCAGTCTAAAGGAGGAGGAAGCCGAATTGCCGCCACTCACCCTGCAACTATGAATAACTCGGAAGGCACGATTAGAGTAATTGAGAGAGTTGATGAGTAAATTTGGAGATAAGGCTTTCATGAAACAAGTCAAATATTTCAACCAGCATTACCACATTCAAGTGCTGTCAAAGAAAGAAGCTCTTTGTGTCGGCCAGAAGGATTGGTTCACGGGAACGTATCATGCCTAATACCTTTTAAAGTATGTCGAGGATCAGGAAGACAGATCGGATGATCCGGAGGAGCTGGCTAAGCTCGACATACTATTATTTGAAATCAGCGATTCAGGATCTGGGGAAGAGCGTCAGGACAATGAAGAAGAAGATCTTGATCATCAAGAATACAATTTCACCTGGGAGCTGGGGAATAATGGTCCACACTATCACTTTGAATTAGCCTAGACACTTAGCTAAGTTAACTAAGACTATAACTTAGCTAAGACACTTAGACACTTAACCTGGGATTCTTAAAACCAGCGCGATCGCGAACCACGGCTTCTTACTTTTAAAGTAAATCCTCTACATTCTTATAAAAATTATCGTAACTTAGATTGAATAAGTATTGTACGTAATAATTTGATAAAGAATAAGTTATTCAGGTCCTGGATTTTTAGTCTTGATAATTATAATTCACTCAACTTGTTACAAAAAACAATCTAGAGATCTGTCAGATAAGGAGGTATAATATGAATGAAATGAAAAGAAGCTTATGGTATTTTGACGATTCTTTATTCAACGCATCAACTGAAAACTTGAACTATGAATCAAACTTCTCCTGTTTTGTCCTGGATCCACATCATTTGGTCGTCTGTAAATAGTTTTGACTCTTCAAGCAGATTAGAGAAAGCTGGTGACTTTTGCGGACCGACAGCATGGAACACAATGCAAACATCATTAGGCCCCCAAGGACTTTCCTGTTTTCTGAGGTAATCCTTATTTCGACT
>CAKNWW010328337.1:0-11153 GCA_932074435.1 Andricus kollari
GAATTGTTAATAACAAATAAAAATGTTGTTAAGTGTTAATATATGCTTTTGAAATATTATTCTTACATGTAAAGTAAACGATTGAGATAAAGAAACAAATTTTATACATCCAAAAGCGCTTATTTAATTAATTTTGTATGATAATTGTTTGTAATTATTGAAAATATTGTTTCACGTCAATAGATTCCGTTAAAGTATCATTTTTGATTGGGAAGTACACAATTCCGCTTAAAAAAAATTAATTTTCTGCATCTGAAAGCGTCGTTATTGTTCATGACAATAATAAATGTTGATGAGTGTCAACATATCTCTTTGGGTTATTATAATAATTATGTTATTATTAAATTATTATTGAGTTTATTAATTATAATGATGCTATAATAATATTGCTTATAATAATAAACTGTTGTTTTGTGTCAATATATTCCCTGGAAATATTATTTTTAGGTATAGAATAAACGATTGCGAGGAAAAAACGAATTTTATGTATCCCAAAGCGCTTATTTGATGAATTTGTCTATCGCGATTGCTTGTAACAATACAAAATGTTGTTGAGTGTGAATTTGTCCCCTTCAAATATTATTCTTGTGTGTAGAAAAACGATGTCGATGAAAAAACCAATTTTCTACATCCAAAAGCCCTGGATATATTATATATTATCTCTTATTTATGATAATTGTTCATAATAACTAACAGTATTGTTGAGTGTCAATAAGTCCAGGTGAAGTATTATTGTTGTGAGTTGAATAAACGATTATGCTAAAAAACACATTTTCTGTATCTAAAAGTGCCTATTTAAAGAACTTGCTTATTATAATTTTTTACAGAAATTAAAAATGTTCTTGTACTAATACATCCCCTTGAAATATTGTTCTTGAGGGTTAAATAAACGATTGCGTTGAAAAAGGGATTTTTTACTTCTAAAAGTGCTTATTTAATGAATTGGTTTATGATAATTTATGATAAAGATAAAAAATTCTTTCAGGCTATAAAATGAAACAAAAATACATTTTTCTCTTCAGATAGGTATCTGTTCAGAGAATGTAAGGCCACTAATTCCGTATCTTTTTGAGAAAATATATCGACAAAGTTTCGCAAACGAGTTAATATTTTATATAATTAATACAGAATTAGACTTTTTTCAATTGTATGGTGTTTCGTATTTGGCTTGACAACCCTGCAATCGAAAAAAACTACTGGTGAAAATAAAAAAAAGGCGGAAAATGTTCAGGGGTAGCACCGCGGCTTAGACCAATTATTAATATTATTATAACAGAACACGAGTATTTTCACTATTATTGTCATTGTGTTTGATTGTCAACTCTGCAAGCGAAAAAACTAGAAATGAAAATTGAAAATTTACAGAAAATTTGAGGACGGCCTAGCGTGGCCTGAAACCTAAAGCTGACTTTGAATCCCAATAGTTTTTTCATGTTAAACCAACCAGTCAAACGACTCGGAAAACTTCGATGGTTTTAGTTAAATCTTTATTTAAACCGCCTGTCTAGTTTTACACATTTTACAGCCTTGCTAGTTCGTGTTAGACTGTTAACAACCACCTATAGATGAATTTCTCTCGAAAAATCACAGACTAAAACTCTCCATTTCCGCAAACATTTCTCTTCGAGACTATCGAATCCGGAGGGTGGAAAGCCGGCGAGTTACGATCGGAATGTCGTGTTCACGGATTTTGTTGGAGCAGAAAAAGTGAAATATGACACTATTTTCCGAGTTGAAGAAATTGTTGGTATTTAATTGTACATGAATTACAGTGCAATTGATCACATATATTTGAATTAAAATAAAGACTTTAATCTAAAAGATTTTACATTTTTCAAATAACTTCCTGTTGCTTGAAGGATTTTGGAAAGCTTTTAAGTCGTTAGAAAGTAACACGTGGAAAGTAACAAAGGCTTCTTGCAGTTAGAAAATAATTTGCGAAGATGCTGCGGACATTTTTAGAAAATGTTGAAAATTTTAGCCTATCTCTAAAATTCAAATGTCTGTAGACATTTTTAATTTGAAGGTGTTGAAAAACGATAAAAACTGACACTGCAGCTTCACGTCTTTTGCGATCAGTAACTATATTTTATTCTATAGATGTGGAGCAAAATTACTCAACAATAATTAAAAATCATTACATTTAATTCGTTTTTAATACGCCCAAGAATGTTAAATGCTCGTTAGTTGAACATTAAACAGATAAGAAATCTTCTGTTTAGTAATAAATTTGGAAATAATGTGAATAAAATAAGAAGCGCTTACTTTGTCTCGATTTTAATTGAAGCTCGAATTAAATTATAAATAAAATCTGAAATAAACAAAAAATGATATACAAATATTTAAAATCGCTTTCAAAAATAAACTGATAAAACCTGATAACAAGATTAGTCTGTGTGGTTACGAAAGTCATGTTATTCTAGAACCCTAAGTGAATAGCGTTCCAGGACAGCGTTATGAATGATTCAGATCCTCACGTCTTCGCCAATCACCGCAAGCATTCAGTGCTTGTCACAACCCCTAACATAACACCACTACACGCCTTTGGACCCTACATCTTGGTCGTCACTGACTTAAGATATTCTCAAGAAATTCTGATTAAAGGGAAGAATTCATTAATTTTCTATCCATGGATTTAGAAAATTAGGATCATCCGAAGAAAATCATATCCCGGAAATTTGAGAAAAATCGGTTAATTTATTACGAATATCGTGCAATTCATACTAAGATTTAATTAAAGTTTTTTTTACATATTTCCAATTATTTTAACGATGAGCAAACTGTTAGCTATCAGACTTCTCTAAACAAATGAAAATAAACCCTACTTTAAAAGCGAAGGTCAGATTGCCATTATATGACCGTCAAACCATTTTCAAGACCAATTTATCGACCCCTTTTTCGATATCTCTCTATATGATAAAAAGATTTCGCCACCGCTGCTGCCGCTTTTACAGGAATTGATGCTGTTTTTATAAATGATAGTATAATGTTGTACTAAATGTACTTACCTAACCAAAAAATATAGGCCAAATTTTGTATATGTTTTTGGAAATGATAGTACAATTTTTTACTAAGTATAATAACTTAGCCAAAAATATAGAACATATGTTCCAAATCACCCCATGCGGTACATCACCTTATGAGCCATATTACCCCCTGTTTCATATTGCCCCAAATATACTACCTTAACCAAAAACATAGACCCGCTGTGCCACATTACACCATGTGTCTATAACACCATGGCATATTACCGCTTTATTTACCCCATATTACCTGAATCCAAGTTGAAAGTTAACAACAACAATAACATTTTAAACCAAGTCCACATTATTTCGAAAGCAAAATGATACTAAGGAAACTGTTACCTCAGTTGCATCGATATTTACATGGATAATTTGATATTTATTTTCGAGTATATTGATTTACGAATAAGCCTTTTATCGATAATCATTTCAGATTCGCATGAGTATCATAGAGAGATTATCAAAGCGGATATATTTTAGCGTATTAGATTGATCCTTCTGGGAAATAGGTGAGCTACTTTTTATCGAGAATAATGCAACAAGTTAGGTAGATGGTAAATATATCGCCTGTTATTCCTGTATTCCTAAAAAAATTAGACCTAAAATATTAATTGAAAACCTTTTCTCATAGATGATTAAGAAAATTAAAAAAATTTTCTCCTTTTCAAAACGTGTGTTTTTGTTTTCAAGAATTTGCAATTCGTATCACATTCTGAAATATTCTGGAAAATTAATGCAATATTGAATAAAAATATATCGAAATAATTTATAAACCAGATTTATGTTCAAGATACCGTAAAATGGGGCTAAGCGTCTCGTTTTTCATTAAGGAATTAAAATTAGGTATTGATTCTTCAAATAGATAAAATCTATCTAACCCTTTTTTGCACTATAAAGCATAAACATACGTTTACTTCATAAACAACTATTTGACATTCCTTGAAGTGTGAGCGACATTACACATGATTTAGGGGTAAACTCGCTCACTCATAAAAGTAGTAAAAAAGCGCTTGAAAGAAAAACTTTACAGAAAAAGTAATTACGTATAAGGTTTCTATTCATTGCAAAGCCAATTAAGTAAGAAAGAGATGTTAGAATATATCTTTTTATTTTAATAGTGGTGCACTCGATCAAGTCGATATGAGAAACGATCAAGATATTTTAAATTTTCGGGTGTCCGAATCTACATAAGGCAAATTTTGCACAGACTTTCTTCTTCTTAATAAGTTGTAGTCAAAATATCTCACATATATTGTTGTCAAAAACCGATTTGGTTGCGACGTGACACCGCGTGAACAATATAAAAAGACTGTAAAAGATTCTAAAGAAAAGTTTTCAAATTTTTCCAGATAACATGGTCATATTGACTGCATGCAATTATTGGAAGATGAAGATATAGAACAGCACAACTGCGGCATAGAAGGCGATGCATCGGATAACCCGATTGAAAGAATTAGTGTGTCTGCGGTTAAGGATATCATTAAGAACTTAAAAAATGGTAAGGCTGACGGTATAAATGGCATTCATGTTGAAATGCATAAATACCGTGGCGAATATGCCTCACAGCCTGTGCGATTAGATAAATTTATGTATTGAGATGAGAGGAGTTCCAGATGACTGGAAATAGGCGAGCATAGTCCCAATATATAAAATAAAGGGAGATAAAAACTACTGCAATAATTACAGAGGTATGAATTTGATAAATATCGTAAACAACCCGGGTAAAAATATTTCGTCTCTGAATTTGTCTCGGGTAAAGACTAATCCAATAAAATTTCTAGTTATTCTGTATTTCTAGCTCATGAGATGGAACTATAATATTTTTGATGTCTGAAGACGAATATTTCCGACTTAAAGACAAAAATTTATGTCTTGAGACAAAATTATTGAATTTGGAAGGAATCTTAGATATTCATAACTCGAAGACAAGTTAAAAGGCTCGCAAGGCCTCCGAAGATCATCACTAATCCGCTTTAACATTTACAGAATGCTTATATTATTTATCTTCATCGTATTTCTTTTGTGTGCATTAATAACTTTATTTATTTGTAATACTTATGTTCTTTGGATGGCAAATCTAAAAATATTGTTCGTTTTTTCCTATCTCCGACAGTTCATCCCGTGCAGAAATCTTGACGTGGGCCTAGTAGGGTTCTGGTCAGTTTCCCCTACTTCTGGTGTGGTTCTGGTCAGAAAAACTGACTAGAGCCTGATAAGGGTGTAACGCTTTGACTCGCCAATACCCTATGTAGGGGAAACTAGTCAGGGCCTTGTCAGCTCTTCTAGTGAATGCCTTTTAAAAACTATAATCGGTTTAAGATTATAAATAAAAATTACCTGCTTTTATAAAAACTTATTATTTGTAAAGAAAGACATTTTTTTTTGAAGTTTTTTTTCTGCCACCCTTCCAATCTTTGGTATGCGACAAAACAACGCTGATTGCGTCTAATACAGCTTTTTCTGAGATGTTTGTTTTCGGCTTTTTGTGGAAGTGTGCTTGATTATCGGCTTCTGTTGACGGAAATGAGTAAAATATGTTAATTGCAAATATTTGAGAACTAAATGCGATTAGAAAAAATTTTTATGTCGTAGTTTTTCAATATTAACTTATCTCCAGATTGTTTCGCATTTTGCATTAACAGAACCAAGATCCTAACCTCAAATATAATGTCAACGAATTTGGCAAGAGGGTATATTTTACAGATGTTATTTACTTGTCGTGACTAGTATTATGGCACAGAGGGTCACTCAATCACAATTGTTCTTATAATTATATATTAATTAATAATCATTACCTGAGAAAGTATTCGATGAATGATCAGAATTGCTCCAAAATCTTCAAAATTTGCTTCTCTTTAATTGGTCACTTTCATTCGAATCATTTTGCAGTTCTTCCCTAATTCGATGTTTCTTTACATGATCGCGAAGACGTTCTGTAGCCTATTTATCTTATTCATGTTATCTCTTATAACTTAATAAGTTTCACATCAAAAAATATCTTAACTTCATACGAAAACACGAATGCGGTTGACCAATATAGGTTATGAACACGAACGCCGATGCGAGAGCCGCGTAACGTTATAGTGTGGCATAACGAAAGTACATCTGGCGAATGCCCGACTTGTGGCTTTACCCAGAAACTCTGGTCAAAATCAACTAATGGGAAAGTATGTTATCATTTGTATATAAGTATAATAAAACTTTTTGCAAACCGGAACAATCAGATCATATTATGTTAGTAATTACACATAGTCCTATTATGCTGCCCGCTAAGCACCTTCTTATAATTTATTTCATTTTATTGAGAATAGAAAAACTCGCCAGGGCCTTGTCGGAACCCTATTATAAATGGGGCTAAATGGGGCAATTTCTGCACGGGCCAGTGACGTTTGCACATGCGGACTCCGCCGCCGGGCCAACATTAAACTTTACGCCCACTACATGGAACTTTACGCCCGTTACATAAAACTTTACGCCTTTTACACATACACTGCACCCCGTAAGTGAGAATATGGAGGAATTGATCTTTATCTTTGAAAAAATTGTATTGCTAGACCCGACTGTCTCCCTTCTGCAAAGTACGCTATTTCTTCCTTTCACCTATAATCTAAAATTGTCAAGTACACCAAACATCCTCTATCTGCTTCACAGGCTTGTTTTCAAGGAGGGGGACAAAAAGTATGGTGTGTATCAAGGGTGTAAAGCGATTTTGCCTTCTTTACGCCCTCGATACACAATATACTATTTTGAAATCGATTGAGATCTTTTACCTCCTCAAGCGTGTTAAAAATAGAAACAATTAAATTTAAGCGTAAAATATGTTTTAAAAAAAGAGATTCTTACAGTCACTAAATTTTTGTATATGTAGAACTATATGCCTGAACAATTTATGTAAGCACCTATTTGATAAAAAAAAATGTGAAAAATTAAAAATAGGACAAACACTTTTTGCAATTTTAATGTTATTTTTATTGACTTCCACGCAGAAAATTACTTCAAAAATAAATTATGAGAAGTTAAAAATTAATTAATTTAATTACTAACAATTACAATTGTTCAGTAAAATCCGCCTTGTTTCGGAGGAGAGGCATCTCAGCTACTGATTGAAATATATCCCTTATGTAACCATCTCTTTTTTTCAGCAATACAATACAAATTTTCTTGAGGTAATTGTATGCGCGGAATTAAAAAAAGATAACATTCGAATTAAAAAACAAAAATTTTAATTAATTATTTAATGTTTGATATATTTTTAATATCAAATAGATAGTTCCATAAAATCTTTAAGCATATATTTCTACATATATAAAACACAGTGGTTCAGGAATCGATTTTCGTGGAAAAATTAAGATCCAGGTCGCCATTCCCCACCGATTGACTTTTTTTTTTAATTACTCATAAGGAGACACCACGACTGGAGGAATTTTGATTTGGCCCATACTTTTGGTGATAAAAGAGAATCGATAGAGATTAAATTTATTAGAGCCATTCGATGCGCTTCTCAGCCGTTTTCGAAAAAAATTGCTTTGAAATTTTAGCCACAGTCCTTATGCGTCTCGGACTTGCAGCCTGAAGGTTGCGGTCTGGAATCTCGCTACCTGTATTTTTGGAATATGTTTTTTCAATTGTTTCTTAATGAAAATGATTATATTGCAAGATGTAGCAAATGTTTCCCGTGTGGAAAAATTTCGTGGCAGTCTTGAATCATACTAAAGCCAGTACCGTTTTTCTCAAGCCTGTCTATTCACGTAATACTAGCCTGGCGCTACACTGGCGCTGTCTAGTTTTTCTACGTGTTTGATTTAAACCTTTCTGCTGTCTAGTTCCAGTCTTGGCGCTATCTAGGAGTTCGTTACGAATTTGAATATACAAATATTGTACAGATTTTAGCTAGTTTCCAGATAGAATCACGGTTTGAACTTTAACAAAAATTACAGAGGTTAATTCAGAAAATAATCATTCTTGAATAAAAGATTTAGGAAATTACAAAACACAATTGCACAAATGTTCAAGCAATAATTAACTGTAGACTATTACATATTTAAGATAGTAAACAATAATTGTTGAAGGAGATTGAAATCTTAATACAAGAGCTGTATTCTTAAAAACAATTTTTTTTAAGAATGTTTAAAAACATTTTCTTTCAATTAAATTATATATAGTAAAGTTATAGTAAAGTTATAATAAATTTATATTGAATTTATAATAATTTTAATATGTATAATGCTATGTATAATATTGATGATATTCCATAAAATCAAATATTATTATAAATGATTTATTTAATTTATTTTAGTTATTAATTTGTTGCGTAAATGATAATTAAGCCTAACGTATTAATTCTTTAAAATAATAAACAATCATTATTTCGTAGCCTGATCGCAAGTAAAATCATACAAACTTTATTTTTTTCAATGATTTATTTACACATCAAGCACTTTTAATGTTTAGAAAATTGTTCATGTTTTATTGAAATGAATATTAGGATGTAATGAATTGGAATTCGTATCCGACAAAAATGAAACAAAATTTAACTTTTAGATGGCCGAAGTGTTAAGGCGACGGGACAAAGTTACAAGAATATAATAGGAAATTACACCAGGAGTTCGACACCCGGCCTGTATACAAGAGATTTGCGGAAACTCATTTCTTCAATTTTTTCTGTGCAAAAACTTTTTTTATATTTTTAATTAACTACAAAATTTATATATTGGACTTTTATGGCATCAAAAAGAATTATATGATTTAATTATTAATTATTTTTTATCAAAATAGCCGATCTGTCTAGAAACTAGTCGATTCGAGCGTTACATCCCAGCCTAGCCACTGGACAGTCAGCCTGTGGCGCGCCAGTGTCGATTCAAGGCGGACTAGACAGAAACGGTACAGCGCCATGAAAGTTTTCCACGCGGGTTCTGCTCTACATGTTTTTATGAAAATTATCACACTGTTTCATTCGATGCTCTAAATACTTCCAACGATTAAGTTGTATTAGTATTTATGTATATAATTACAATGTAAATTAATCCAGTGTGTGATTTTTGGTCACTTGATCCTAATCTGAAAGCGAAATCTTTCTATCACGTCAAGTTTTTGAGAAAATTGAGGGCAAACGCGTTTTTGTCCATTTTTCAAAAAGCAAGGTAGGGCGCGAACTCGTCTTTTGAGAGACTTCTAATAGGGCTTAAAGTTAAGGTTCAACCTTGCACTTTAAGATGATTATATATATTTTCTTAATTTCCGCCGCCTATCTTGAACAGTAACAGGTTTTTGTTGTACGATCGCTCGCTCACTACTCTTCGCCACCCGGGCGAACGCGCGCAATGCAAAAACCTGTTACCGCTCGAGATATGTGATGAAAAAATATTTTTCAATGTAAGAATCTTTAAGCGTAAGGTCAGGTTCACGTCCTACGTTGGTTGAAAAAATGGTCAAAAACGCTCATTTTGTCTGGTTCCGTCTCACTAGCTAGACATTGGAGACATACAGACTTGTCTTGCATTTATGGCTGTAGCTGTGCCGGCCATTTCCAGATATGTTGGGATCCAACAGTTGGCATCTGCTAAGAATTAAAATTTTACAGCCGATAAAAGTTGTAATTTTATAAAAACTTATTTTTTAATTTAAAACTCAGAACCTGTTGGTCTCAACAACTACAGGCATATAAAATTATCCATAAAATGATTGAAACTGTCAGTTTCTACAAGTATCTGGTGAACTGTTAGAGATACGAAAAAATGGACAACATTTTTATATTCGCAATCCAAAGAACATAATTATTGCAGACAAACAAGCTTATTAATACATAAACAATAAATGTCATGGAGATAAATAATATAAACATTCTTTAAAATTAAAAGCGGATTAGTGATGATCCTCGAAGGCCTTGGCAGCCTTTGGGCTTCACAGAAAAAACGAAAGATAAAGTTTACATCGATTCCAGGCGAAAGATTCGCCGCAACAAAAAATAACCTTGCCGGTTAAACTTTACACGAATCGAAGATAATTTTTCATTTTTAACCTAGCCTGGATAATCTTTCGCCTCATTATCGCTCCATTTTTATTCGAAAAGTCACGAGAATCAGGACGCCAGCGCTATCTACCGTCTTTTAACTAAATTAAATTGGAGCAGAACTGTGATTCCCAGCTGTCAGAAATATTCTCCTAACCTCGCTTAAACTTTCACCGAACTACATTCAATTTTGAACCGTTCCAAAATGTACCTGCAACACATTTTAACTATTGAATTTTCTAAGTCTTATTATTTTCAAATTAATATTGAAGTAAGCGAATAGTAGTTTCAAATCTGGTGTCCTGATTTATATCTCGAATCCACTCATGCTTTGTCGTTTTCCCATTGCTGCTAAGGGCGTAGCAGGCGACAGCTTTTATTCCATCCTAGGATAATCTTTCGCCAAATAGCATGTAAACTTTATCTGCGGAAAATTTTACATGCAACAAAATTTAACTTCAGTTTTTTCTGTGTTCTCTTCTAGTTACAAATCTCTCAGGTTCTTTCAAAGACAAATAATCTTGTCTCAAGACATCGATTTTTGTCTCTATGTCGAAAATATTCGTCTTAAGACATCAAAAATAGTCTGGTTCCGTCGCACGAGCTAGACATACAGAATAACTTGAAATTGTCTTGGATTAGTCTTAACCCAAGACAAAATCAAGACGCAATATTTTTACCCGGGTATGCGTCAATTGTACTCGCATTGTGCACTGCTTTGTCTTCTTTTTGGGTCAAAAAGTGACACATTAGACTTTAGCGTACGGTATTTTTTGCAGAACTTTCTCAAATCAGCCAACTTTTTTGTTCAAATTTTTTCGTATCTGTGGTCGTTTGCTAGAAAAACTCGAAAAGTCGACTTTATAAAGAGAAATTCTGCTGACTATAACAATGATTTGGCCTAAAATGATCTGCAAACAAAATATATTTTATCGCCGAAAGATTCTACGTATTAAATACAATTTTTTCGGCGTTACAAAAATTCCAGTAGGCATAAAAAATTTTTATTTTTTTTTTATTTTTGTTTAATACTATCAATTGTACCTGCAGAAAATTTACCATACCTTTTTAGGCCACACGGAAAAAAATGGTTTGAAATTTAAGAGACTGCCTATGAA
>CAKNWW010328346.1:0-17040 GCA_932074435.1 Andricus kollari
GCATATACGCAACCTGCGATTTGGAAGAAACTCCAGGTGTCCGTCACCGATTTTTATGAGCTTGAAATATGTTGGAGAGGAACAAAAACTAAGCGATACGTATTTTTTATATCTGCGGAAAAACGGTTTAAGGGGGTGAAACAGCCCCTCAAATATGGGGGTAATAAGTGACTGTTTGAATGGTTCACATTGTAAAAGACAATAGTGTGAAACGAAACCAATCGGAAAAGTTTCATCACAATGAAGGATGGAAAACGCGATTTGCTCGACGTCATTAAAAATATTGTAAGGGGGTAAACCACCCCCTACATACCACGAAAATAATTGAAAATAAGGGAAAATTCAAGGAAAAATTCTGAAAAAATATATGTTACAGGAGAGTACTAGAGTAAGTTGACCTGTTTTTGCATTTTTTCGAAAAATCATATTGTACGGGGTAACTACCCCTAAACAAACTTGATCATAAATATCCATATACGCAACCTGCGATTTGGATCAAACTTTATATATGGGGGTTTTCGGGGTAGCTGAATCCAAATTTGGCAACAGAATTTCCAAATTCAAAATGGCGGATCCAATATGGCGGATCAGAAGTTTTGAAAGTAAGTGCATTTTTATGTAAATATCTATCTTTACGGGTTTGAGCTCGCGAAATTCAAATATGACCAAAAAATATCAAGATTAGCAATATTGGGACCAATATAACGAAATTAAATATTTCGAAAATGCATGATTTTGTACTTGTGAGCCGCTGTACTCATTTTGAATTTTGCTACTTCTTCCATACACTAACACTGGTGACACATACAGGTTACATATTTGTCGCATTACGTTCTCCACTTTTCAGACAGCGTCATTTTGATGAACTATGATTTAAATTTACATTTAAGAAATAATATTATTAAATTGCAGTCTTTAGTTAATAACCAATTATCTTCCCCGAGATACATAAACCTTTTCAAATACTATTGGTATAAAAGCGGGTATGTTGCTGAAAAACCAGGTGAATTTTAAAGTCCGGTAGACTTCGGTTTTGGAGAATCTTGTAAAACACATTGCAAAATTGAAGGCTGTACAAACGGTGCTATGATTCGATGTTCATGGTGTAAAAAATCTCTATGTTTTAAACATTTTTTCGATGATTATCATTACTGCTCAAAATTTGAAAACTAGTTGTATGACAGATATACACTGAAACGTTTATAATGATATATGTATACACTTTAAAATACGGCAAAATTCTAAATATGAATGAAAATTGTAAATCCACCCTTTCATAGTATGAGACAAAGCTGTAACTTTTATGTGTCACGAGTGTTAGTGTATGACAAAAAAGTAACAAAATTAGGAATGAGTATAGCGGCTCACAAGTACAAAATCATGCATTTTCGAAATATTTAATTTCGTTATATTGATGCCAATATTGCTAATCCGGATATTTTTTAGTCATATTTGAATTTTGCGAGCTCAAAACCATAATGATAGACATTTACATAAAAACGCACTTACTTTCAAAACTTCTGATCCGCATATTGGATCCGCCATTTTGAATTTCGAAATTCTGTTGCCAAATTTGGATTCAGCGACCCCGAAAACCTCCATATACAGAGTTCCATCCAAATCGCAGGTTGCGTATATGCATATTTATGATAAAGTTTGTTTAGGGGTAGTTACCCCGTACAATATGATTTTTCGAAAAAATGCAAAAACAGGTCAACTTACTCTAGTACTGTCCTGTAACATAGATTTTTTTCAGAATTTTCCCTCAAATTTTCCCTTACTTTCAATTATTTTCGTGGTATGTAGGGGATGGTTTACCCCCTTACAATTTTTTTAATGACGTCGAGCAAATCGAGTTTTTCAGCCTTCATTGTGATGAAACTTTTCCGATTGGTTTCGTTCCACAATATTGTCTTTTTCAATGAGAACCATTCAAACCTTCACTTATTACCCCCATCTTTGAGGGGCTGTTTCATCCCATTAAACTGTTTTCCGCAGATATAAAAAAATGCGTGTCGCTTAGTTTTTGGTTCTCTAAAACATATTTCAAGCTCATCAAAATCGGTGACGGACACCTGGGATACCTTCCTTGTAAGATTTTCGTAGGCTCTGCGTAATTCCCATTCGCGGCATTTTCTAGGGTACAATTTTGTAAATAATTTCCTAATTTCTGTAATGTATGAGTGAATGTCTTGAGTCCGTTGCTGGTTACAAAATTTTATTTTTTGTCTAATTTCCTCGGAAAATTTTTCGTCTATATAGGCGTTTTTGAAATCTTCAATAAAATTAGATAAATGCCTCCATAAATTTTTGTTTATTTCGCACCAATCTTTTGCATCTTCGATTAATAGTGCGTCTAGATTTTCTAAAATATCCCGATCGTTTATTTTATAACCTCTTTTAAATCTTTTTAATTCTTCAAGGAAATGCGCGGGACTATCATCTTTATTATTGCGAAATTTAATTGGCCAATTACTCATAATTTGGAAGGGTGTTTGGATCATTCCGAAAGGAAAATAAGTTGCTGGAATTGTCTTGTCATTGAAATTATTTTCAGGTTCGCTGTCAGTATCTGTGTTATTTGTGTGGATTCTAGAATATCTGTTTGACCTTTCCTTTGTTGTCGATAGTCTATGTTGTCTGTTTTTATTTGAATTTATTCTGTCTTGTAATGTTTCGCTGTCGTCTGTGTCTTGTAATGTTATATTATTACTTCTTGTTTGGTTACGGTTTTGTGCAATATTGTGAGAAAGCTTATTTTGATCTTTTAATATTCCCCTTAAATTGAATTGAACTGAATATTTATTACGTGGTTTGTTTTTATTTGTCATGTCAGTAGCTTCTATTATTTTCTTTTTATGTTCGAGTGAGCTATTTGCTGGCGGGACAAGTCTTAACTCTAAATTATTTGCCCTTATTCCCCTTTCTTTAAAAAATCTCTCCTTTTGTTGATTCATAAATTCACTGAACTCTATAGTTTCTAAGAGTTCGTCAGTTTCAAAAAGGAACCGTGTGTTGTTTTCCAAAAAGGAATCACATTCGAAAGTTTCATTGTTTGTTTGTCTCGGATTGATTATTGGGCCTGCCGCACCTAATGTGGGTAAATTTTCGTTGTTTTAATAGTATGTTTTTCTTTCTAGGTCGACTGTCTTGTTCATGTATTGAGTAAGGACATGGTGTAAGTGTTGAGTGTTTTGAGTTGATTTGTTTTGGTTTGTCCTATCATTTATTTCAGGTGTTTCCATGTTATTTCGCGTGAACCCTCTACCGCGACCTATTGATCTGTTCATTGTTTTTGGGATAGCTCCCCTACTTTTGTCTTTATCGTTAGTCCAATTAATATTTTGGTTTGGAAGTGCAGCGGCAACTTTTAAATCCAGATTGTCGTGGTCGCTTTCCGTTACGGTCGGGTTAGTAATTTTGTTTTTAATTTTACCTGACCTAAGTTTCACTTATATCAAGTTAAGTTCAAATTATTATTTGTTGGACACCCTGTATGTATTGTGTGTATGTATGTACAAAGTGGCACTTCTCTATCGAAATAAATTTCCGTTTTTGGTTTCCTCTATTCTTTCAATCACGCAAAATTTTTATTTCTGGGACACCCTGCATAAGGTTTCTCTAACAGGTTTCTACATTTTATTTTCCATTCGATGAGGAAATTTCGATTTATTTCAGAAATTCCTAATTAGGGTTTTAATTATATTTAAGAATGTCGCAGGGTTCGAAAATATTGTTACTTTCGTCGTACGACTCTTTGTTTATTATTTGCGTCGCGTGACCTTGCCGCGACTCGCGTCTATTGTCCGCTGCACGTGCGAACTTGTTTGCGCGGTTCAATGGTTCGTTTCGTTCAACGATTGAGATTCTTAATAGAAGTCAAAATTCGATGAAATTTTCTTTTCAGATTTCATTATTTTTATATTTTCAAAAGTCGAAATTTTAAGTTTAAACGATTTTACTTAATTTTTTCCAAATTTTTAATTTGAAACAAGTTCCTGATGTTAGTTGTATTTTTAAATTATCTTGATCAATTTCGCTAATTTTCTTGGCGAGAAATTTGATTGTTTCCGAATTTCCGGTTCGCTTTTTTAATTCCGCACATGACAATTCATTTCATAATTGTCACAGAGAGCATATATATATATATATATACTATATATACAACAAATACATAGTTAATATCGAAACACAAATCACACAACATGGTAAATAAATCAGATTATCAATATAAAATTATCAATCACTTCGTGTATGAATGAAGCATGAATATTGCCGGTGAGAATATGCGATTTTCATAAATTTCTGCACTAATGATATGCGAAATTTATATGACCGGCATTAGGCATAGGGATTTAATAGCATGCCAAAAGAGTAAGGTAAAATGTTTAAAAAGTAGTATTGGAGTCCATGTAATATTGGTTATTTTCTGTATTTCCTTCTCAGCAAGTTTTAAATTTTAGGATGAAAGGTGGGTTTTTTGGTTGGGCGCCAGGTGTTACGGGACTAAGACCGAGGAGGGAAATTTGGTAGGCGGGAAAACCGAGAAGGGGAAAACATCAGAAAATAGTACCAGTTTAAGATAAAAGGCGACTTTATTGCCACTTACAGTCGGAGATTGGTTCCCAGTTCGTGGCAAGAGACTGGTAGCCGAGGCGACGAGGTGTGAGATCCGGAAGAGGGTCCCAAAGGGGGACCCTGATTCTGGCCGATATCGGATCGGGTGGGTTGAAGGTGTCCTTGGAGGTGTGAGCGAATCAAGAGAGCGGACGAATATCCCGGGATCCTGAGATCCCAACTGGAAGCGGCGTCGAAGGCTAAAAGCGGGCACCACACTCGCGAAAGTAAAAAGCGGCTTTCGCTAGCAAGAGACGAGAACGACTGACTCGCGGCTGTGCTGTCGCTCGAGGTGTCGGGTCCCCCCGGGGGATTCCGTCGCGATTCGCGTGTAGCTCGAAGGCCCCGTCGGGCAGGGCTGTACCTGCTCCCATTCAGTGGTAACATTTCTGTTACAAAAGAGAGAGAAGAAAGAAAAAGAAACCCAGTGATAAAGGGTCTAAGATTAGAGGGGAAGGAGCTGATGGAAGGAGTAGAAGAAGTACTGAAAAGGATTAATGTTAAGGTAGAGATAGAGGAAGTGCGAAGTGTAGGAAGGGAAGAGCGAAGAGGGGAGAGGATGGTACAGGTGAAACTAAAAAAATGGGAACATAAGAGGGAAGTAATGACAACGAAGAGGATGTTCTATGGAAACTGAGACAGAATAGAGGATGATTTGACATGGATAGAAAGGAATATGCAATATAAGTTAAAGAAAATTACGGAAGAGGAAAGAAAAAAGGGAAGAAGAACATGGGTTAAGTATGCAAGAATACAGATAGAAGGTGTATGGTGGAATTGGGACGAGGACAGGGAAGAGTTAGTAAAAAATGAGGTATCGGAAAACTAGGAGAGAAAGGATCGGGAAATAAATAAATAAAAAATAGTAGGAAACAAAAAGATACGAGAAACGAAAGTAGGGAAGATTGGAGGATATGCTACTGGAATATAGCTGTCTTAGACAGAAAAATTTGACACAATGGGATGTAGTAGTAATGATGGAGGCATGACTAGATGAAAAGGGATGGGAAAGAGTAAGGGGAAGATTACCAAGAGGTTACAAATGGCAAGTTCAAAATGCAAAGAGGAAGAATAAAAAAGACAGAGCAATGGGAGGAATGGTGATGGGAGATATGCAGGAGAAATCAGAGGAGATGAGAGAACTGATGGAAGAAAATAAGCAAGAGATTAGGCTTATAATAGGAGGAGATTTTAATGCGAGAAAGGAGATAGAGGAGGAAGGGAATGGGGTGGAGAGCGAGGAAGGAAATCCAAAGACAAGATACTGAATGGGGTGGGAAAGAAATCGTTGAAGAGCCTAGGGGAGATGGGATGGTTTATCCTAAACGGAAGTAAAGAGGGGCATGAGGAAGGGGAATATACACCCTCAGGAGGAAAGAGGAGAACAGTAATTGATTATGTGGTTGTAGACGACGAGGTAAGGGAGAAGGTTAAGAAACTAGAGGTAGGGGACTATATAGATTCGGATCACTTTCCTATAATAGTGACAGTAGAGGGAGAAATGGGTAATAACAATAAGGATAAAAAGGAAGCAAAAGGAAAAAGAGCAGGAAGAGGGGATTGGTCGATGGAAGGTGAAGAACAGTTTGAAGAAGAGGCCAGGGATATTAAAATGGGGGAAGGTAATGCAAACAAGGAAATGGCAATAACGATAGGAGAAATAAAACGAGCGTTAGAGTGCACAAGCAAAAAAGAAGTTAGTGAAGGAGGGGATAGAAGTGGATGGGATGTGGAATGTAAACAGAAGAAGAAGGAAGTGAGAAGGGAATCAAGAAAATGGAGAAAAGGAACAAGTAGTGGAGAACAATTTAAGAGAAAAAAGAAGGAGTATACTGAGTTGTGTGGTCCAAAAAAAAAGAGGAGGAAAATAAATGGTTTGAAGAAGAAGCGGAGAAGGCTAGGACGGAAGAGGAGGTTTGGAAGGTAGTTAATAGAGAGAAAAGAAGAAGGAAAAAATAAACCAGGATACTGAGGTGGTAGAATGGAAAAAATATTTTATGGAATTGCTAGGAGGGGTAGAGAGGAATGTTAGGAAAGGAGGAAAAGAAGGCAGGGAAACAGGTGAGGAGGAGGAGGGCATTACAAGGGAGGAAATAGTCAAGGTATTAGGGATGATGAGAGATGGAAAAGCTCCTGGCATAGATGAGATTCCAAATGAAGTCTGGAAATATGGAGGGACAGAATTAGAGGAATGGGCATGGGTAATGTGCAATAGAGTATGGAGAGGAGAGGGGTAGCCAGAGTTATGGAAAGAAGGAATAGTGATACCAATAGTGATACCAATAGTGAAGAAAGCCAAAGGGGAGGAGGTTAAGGATTATAGAGGAGTGACACTAATGTCAACACTGTGTAAAGTATATGTGACCGTTTTATCGGTAAGTTTAAAAAAAGAAGTTGTGGAAAAAAAGATAGAGCCTCCGAACCAGACAGGGTTTAGAAAAGGGATGGGGGTGATGGACAATATATATGTTCTGAACCATCTAGCAAATAAGAGGATTAAAAGGGAGAAAGTGGCAATGATAGCAATGTTCGTGGACTTAAAGGCAGTGTTTGACTCATTAGACCGAGGCGAGATAGAAAAAGTTATGGTGAACAAGGGGATACGAGAGGGATTAATGAAGAGAGTATTGGACATTTTTAGAGCAAGGTAAAGGTAGGAGAAAAAGTAGGAGATAGCTTCTGGTTGGTGAGAGGGGTAAGGCGAGGATGTCCTCTGAGCCCACTTTTATTTAATATATTAAGATCAGACTTGGAAGAAGAAATTAAGAGAAAAGGGAGGGGAGGAGTTGGGTAGGGAACGAAAAGATATATACACTGGCATACGCAGACGATATAGTATTGATGGCAGAGGATGAAGAGGGGATGGCGGGCTTGATTATAGGATTAGAGAAATACTTAGATGGGAAAAAGTTGAACTTAAATGTAGAAAAGACAAAGCTAATGAGGTTTAGAAAAGAAGGGGGAAGAAAGAAAGAATGGACTGGGAGATGGAAGGGAATAAAATTAGAAGAAGTAAAAGAGTTTAAGTACTTGGGATATACCTTGCAAACAAATGGAGATCATAGATCTCATATAAGAGAAAGGATAAAAAAAGCAGCAGGAGTAATGAAACAGATATGGGGAGTATCTCTCGCTTTCGATCACTCGCTCACTCGTTCGCTCACACGTCCCAAATTGCGCTATCGTCAAAAATAGAAATAAGGTTTATGATGTAAGATTTTCTGTAAATAGGTGTGAATAACTGTAAATAGTAAATATAAGATTTATAAAATATGTAGACGGAAGTATTGTAAGAAATGGAAGTCATGTAAACCCTTAGGGGACACATTATGAATAAAGAAGTTAAAATAATCGATTTTCATCTTTTAAAAAAACTTTTAAGCCAAAAACGAATATGTCTGTGAAAAAGTTGCAGTTTTAACCCGAGAATATGCATATCCCATCAACTAAGACTTTTCTGGGGAAATTTGAAACACTGAATATTAATTTAATACCAAAAAGACGAATTAGACAAGCTGTAAAAAATTAATTTTCAATAAAAGAAGAAACGACTTTTGAAGAAAGTAGTTTAACTTTTAACCAAAAAGATGAACCATTATCTAAAAAAAAAGAATTTTTAACGTTTTCAATCAAACAGATGAATTTTTAACTAAGTCAGATGTACAGGGTGTCCAAAAGTTCGCGCATACGGACCACATAGATCGAATACTGGAGAAAAACTAAAATCATATTTTAGAGCTCAAAAATGTCGAATACTCATTACTTTTTGCGATAAAGAAGGTCAAAGTTGGCCAATCACGTTGCGTCTTTGAAAGTTAGGCAGTGGCGTTTCAATGTTTAAAAAAATCCTCGACAGCAACCCAATTCACGGTAAACAGTTTACGGTGCGAATTTGTTTCCAAAGGTCACTGTTGTGAACGAGAAAAGTGTTTACCGTGAATTGAGTTGCTGTTGAGGATTTTTTTTAAATTGGAGCACCACTGCCTAATTTTGAAAGACGCAACGTGATTGGCAAACTTTGACCTTCTTTATCTCAAAAATAATGAGTATTCGACATTTTTGAGCTCTAAAATATTATTTTAGTTTTTCACCAGTATTCGAGCTATGTGGTCCGTATGCGCGAACTTTGGGACACCCTGTATACTTGAGCCAAAAGGAAAAATTTTCAACAAAACAGTTTAAATTTCAACTAAGCAATATTTCAGTTTAATTTTCATCGTCAGGAGTAAGGAACTAAAGAAGAAAGACATAGAAATATGGCAAATAAATTACTGACATAAAAAAAATTCTAACCCGACTTGACACGAAAGCACCCGAATGTCCTCGAGTCCGCGATCTCGCATCCCCCACTACCATCCTTCCGCGTCATGCGCGCGCCACATCGCATTGTCTCCCTTCTCCCTGTCCCCCATAATCCGAGTTCACACGAAAGTACCTGATTGTACTCCAGTGCGCTATGACGCAGCCTCCCCACCATCAAATCGAGTCCCTGCGTGTCGGTCCCAGCATAGCACCCCCCGAGCCCTGCAATCACCCGTAACACGAGTTGACACGGAAACGGCCGACCGCACTCGAGTCCGCTATCTCGCACTCCCCACTACCATCGTTCGGCGTCGTTCCGCCTCATGCGCGCGCCAGATCGCATTATCTCCCTTCATTATGACCACCGTCATGCTATTTCGCAACGAAACTCCACCCCCTTGATCGCATCCGAAGTACAGGGGGGTGGGGTGGGGTGCAGTCATAGAGCCCATCGGCTTCTCTGCTTCCTATTACTTTTCTCGTTGTCTAAAAGCATAGTCTCGAAACTAGCAATTTAAAAATAGTATTATTAGCACCACGGATTTTTGCTATTCCAGTGACACATTGCTTGCCCGTAAAAGTTGAGAAATTGAAGAAATTTAATTCATCAATTAGTTTCAAAATGATTATTAATTTTAAATTCGTAACAAATCAAATTTTCAACCTTCATACACAAATGACATTTACTTGTAATCAGAAAAAGTCATACATTATATTTTTATATATTATATTATAAAATATGTTTCCACTTTTT
Organism: Andricus kollari; assembly: GCA_932074435.1. Lineage (NCBI taxonomy): Eukaryota > Metazoa > Arthropoda > Insecta > Hymenoptera > Cynipidae > Andricus > Andricus kollari. The sequence goes on from CAKNWW010328346.1 coordinate 9,674, forward strand.
CTTCTATCTTTACTTTTTTCCAGCCCAGATACCACTATATATAAACAAGTAACTGCAAAATAATGTTTGGTGTGTCCCAGCTGAAATTTTACAGTTTTTGGATTTTTTTTCTAGTTATTCAGCTGGTAGCTTCCTGACAATCTGTCTCTCTGTGAGGTTAACGCAAAAGATTTGTCTTCCGTGAAAAAAAAAAAACATAAAATATCACGAAACAATTTTGTTAAATTCAAGTTTGGGTTCATAATAATTGTTATTAGCAAGAAAACGATGTTTTCAAAGTGGTAACAGAGAGAAAATTTATGAGGAAGCTACCAGATAAAAAATGTTAAAAAGCGAAAATCTTAAATGCGAAATTGCAGCTGGGATAGACCAAAGATTATTTTGCAGTTAATTGTTTATGAAGACGTAATTAACAAATTGTTTGAATTAAAAGAAAATCTATCAGAGACAAAGTTTTTGCTTTATATCTTATTTCAAAAACACGTATAAAAACGAAAACTATATCAAATATCCGTATTTGTTTATAAAAATTGTTATTAACAAAAAAAAACGATTGAGATTTTGCAGAGAAACAAAAGTATTTGTAATCCAGGTAATTTTCCGAAGATTGTTTACAAAAATTATAGCATCGATCTTGTACGATGTACACGATGTCTTTTATTAAGTAGTTCAAAAAATGGCACACGTAGTTGTTGAAAAAGGTTCTGAAAAATGATGTACATTTTTTTCGAAAATTTTCGGTTCAATAGTTTCAGAGATATGCAGCCGCAAATATGCCAATTTTAGAGCAAATTCAATTGTCTATAACGTTCCAACTTGAAATACAGGAAAGTTTTTTTTTTCATGAAATTTCTGAAAATAATTTTAGAACATTTTTATCTTAAAAAATAATGTAATTGTTTTAAAAAAATGGTTTAAAAAATTGTTGCACCATAATTCAAAAAAATAACCATGATATTCATATTCAGGGGACTTTTGCGGATTTTTTAAGCCAAAATTACTGCGTCTCACTTAAGTGCATACAAAAGCGTTACTGGCTACTGGATTGTAATATGCCTCACTTTTACAATTTTATTCCGATTTTTTACTTGAGTTTATATAGAAGAAACTCCATTTTACAATTTACGTTTACAATCTATGCTTATAGACAAACAGAAAAGTAATAAGAAAAAGGGAAGCGCAGGGGCCCTAATCGTACCAGAGGTCCTAGGACTCCAGCCCTCCTGTATACCGGATGCGATCAAGGGGATGGGGTTGCGTTGCGAAATAGAATGACGGGTGAAGGGTCGAGGGGAGATGATGCGATGTAGCGCGCGCATGACGCGGAACGACGTGGACCGATGGTAGTGGGCGGTGCGAGATAGCGGACTCGAGTGTGATCAGCTAATTCCATGTCATCTCGTGTTGCGGGGGGTTGGAGGGCTCGAGGGGTGATATGCTGGGATCGACACGCTGAGACTTGATTTGATGGTCGGGGGCTGCGTCTTAGCGCACTCGAGCGCAGTCGGGTGCTTTCGTGTAAGCTCGGGTTATGGGGGTCGAGGTGAAGGGAGGCGATGCGATGTGGCGCGCGCATGACGCGGAACGATGGTAGTGGGGGGTGCGAGACAGCGGACTCGAGTGCGGTCGGCTACTTCTGTGTCAAGTCGGGTTGGAACTAGATTATTAAAACGGAAGAGGTTCATATTATATTGTGTGGAAGGCCAAAAATTCAAGTACGACCAAGAGTTATAAGACATGATATTAAAGGTTCCGTACTCCTGACGATGAAAATTAAGCTGAAATATTGCTTGGTTGAAAATTAATTATGTTTGTTGAAAATTTCTCATTTTGGCTTAACAATATATCTACCTTCGTTGAAAATTCATCTGTTTGCTTGAAAGTTTCTCTGTTTTGTGGAAAATTATAGTTTCGTAATTGAAAATTGAATTACGTAGTTAAAAATTCTATTTTTAAGATAATGGTTCACCTTTTTGGTTAAAAATTAAACTACTTTGGTCAAAAGCCGTTTCTTCTTTTATTGAAAATTAATTTCTTACAACTCAAAGTTTACTTTGTCCACCGCAAGTTAAATTTTTTTGTCTTTTTCTTCATAAAAATTCGTCTTTTTTGTAGAAAATTATTATTCTTTGTTTCAAATTTCCCCACAAAAGACTTATTTGATGCAAATTGCATATTTTTGTGTTAAAAATTAAATGGTTTACAGACAAATTCGTTTTTCAGCTTTATAATTTTTTTATAAATTGAATTATAGATTCAGCGTAACTGTAGTTGAAAATTCATCTGTTTGGTTCAAAGTAAATTTTAATTAATTAATTAATTAAAATTGATAACAAATGCTGCCACATGACAAAGTCTATTAATAAATACGGTCTTTTCAGAGTCGCTAGCAGTGGATTTTCTGATAAAGAACAAAATCACAGCAAAAATGGTTTAAAATGGAAAATTATCGTTCTTCAATAAAATACGTTAAGGGAGGGATTTCCCTAAGTTCTTTACAGACATTTCCGTTGAAAAGAAAAAAAATCTTCAGTCTGAACGAATTCTGAATTGTGAAAACAATAAGATTCGTTATGATTAATTGACTGTGCTCCAGCAATCTGTGGCGGCACCATTTTCTCCATAGTAACTTTGACTTTTCTACCTGGATGTTGGTACTGTTAGAACGCAAGGCAAACGCACGCGTTGTGCCGCGCCGCGCGGAGCGGAATGGGTTGAGTCCGGATTCACGATAAGGCAATGATTTACAAAACGTAGTGGCTAGCCTGCCGGTGCCGGTAGCGAACAACCTTGCCGGCGCCGGCGTGATTGCTCATTGCCAGCTGCTTTTTTCCTCTCGATTGTGATATTTCAAAAAGCTTGTAGCGATGTGTTTTTATACACTGATTACGAGGGTAAAAAGCATATTTAAAGCATATGAAAGGGATTGTCACACATTTTAGAGTAAGGCGATTTAATTTGCAACTCAAGAATTACGATTAACAACCTGTGCAGGCGGGAATGCACCCCTGTGATTGGTCAGAGACATAATGTTGGTGAAACCCCTACCCCTTTCCAACGTCTCGTGCGGGGCGGAAAGCACCCCTGTGAGTGGACACAGAAATAATGTTGGTCAAATCCCTACCCCTTTCCAATGTCTCGTAGGGGGCGGAAAGGCACCCCGGTGACTTGCTGAAAGTAATATCATCCCCAAATGGACGTAGCAGTTCTGTAACGCTGTTACAGAACAATGTTCTGTCAGAGATCTGAAACAATTCTGGAACAGGGTCATATGTATAAAAATATTTTGAAACAATTTAGGAACAGGTTTACAGAGTAACATATTTTTAGAACGATTTCTTTCTAATTTGTTTCTATTCTATATTAGTTACATCACATAATTACAGAACTATTACATACGTTGACAATAACAGCGTTCCTGGAACACGTGTGACATTTTAGTGACATAGCAGTTCTATCACTCTGCGATATATCAGTTACATTACAGAATTCAAGAACTGTTACGTATCCTTATAGTAACAGTGTTACAGAACAGTGTGACCTTTATGTTCTGTATCTGCAACACGTGTCAAATTCTAGTGACGTAACAGTTCTATCACTTTGTTCTGTATGAGTTACATTATAGAATTCCAGAACTGTTACATATCCTTACAGTAACAGCATTATAGAACAGTGTGACCTTTATGTTCCGTTATTGAAACACGTGTTACATTCTAGTGACGCAATAGTTCTATTACTCTGTTCTACATTAGTTACATTGCAGAATTACAGAACTGTTACATATCCTGACAGTAACAGAGTCACAGAACAGTGTGACCTTTATGTTTTGTTCCTGGAACACGTGTGAAATTCTAGTGACGTAACATTTATATCACTCTGTGACATATTAGTTGCATTAGAGAATTCCAGAACTGTTACTTATCCTTATAGTAACAGTGTTACAGAACAGTGTGACCTTTGTGTTCCGTTCCTGGAACACGTGTGACATTCTAGTGACATAACAGTTCTATAACTCTGTGATATATTAGTTTCATTACAGATTTCCAGAACTGTTACATATCCTTACAGTAACAGCGTTACAGAACAGTGTGAGCTTTATGTTCTGTAATTGTTATGGCACACGATTGAAACAATGTTATGTATAAATGTGACATTTTTGTTATGTAACATTTACACAACGTCTCCGCTGGGATGATTCCTACAAACCATATTTCACCTGAATGATTGCCGGCAGCGGGGTCCATTGTTCGTAACCAGGCAAATATAACAAATTTTAACAATACAGTGACGTCTCGCTAGTCTTAAGTCCCTTGTGCACGGTTATTTTAAGTTGCGCAGTTCAGGCTGACCAATTAAAAAAAGAGGCCCGAAATCGGAAACCCCTCGTTTGTTTGAATTTAGTATTTTAGCATGACCTCATGGAAATGCAGACAACTTTTTCGAGAAATTATTCTAAACGTAAAAGTAAGTCATAAATGTACATCCGATCGGGTACTCTAATTTCAAATTTTGGACAGTTGCTTGTATTTTGTGAAACTGAAAGGTCGTCAATCGACAAAAGAATGGGACATGCCTGAGAAAATAAATTTTATACGTGAGAAATATTACTCTTCAGACCTTTATCACTTACCTTTACGTTAAGATTATTTTCTCCAAAAACTCGTATGCAGTTCCATGTGGTAACTTTCCCGACGGCTGACATTTCCACCTATCTTAGCATTCTACATTTGAAAACTATTAATATTCAGACCTTTAAAACTTACTTTTACGTTTAGAATACTTTCTTCAAAAAGTTGTCTGCACTCCTATGTCAAGAACTGTGCTAACCTTCCTGACATTTCCACCTATCAAACCTTGACAAACATTGACATGCATGCAGTGATGCTAACGGATCGCGACTTTTTCAGTTCGCAAATCGGGGCCGCCTGAACCGCTTCCAATTGAAATGCATAATATTGGGCAATATATTTAAACTGAGTACTCGAACACTGCGGTCCTTCCGAGGCGAGAGTCGCAGCCGTCTCTCGCCCCTTGAGCTGAGAAACTGCGTGGGCCAGCAGTTCTAGAAATTACTAAACCGCGAGTTACTGCACTGAGAGTCAGGTGTAAGTATCTGTATAATTATTAATAGTATTCATTGATTTCAAATAGACCCGCGCTTTTTGGTACATGCCCAGTTGAAAAAGTTGCTTACAAGGGGCGCATCGATACAAGGCCGGGGCAGCCAATGAACGTCGCTTGAACAAAATAACCTGTCCACTCGCGGTAGTGGTGGGGGCCCCTCCAGCCTTAAAATGATCTAATCATCACGTTTCGCTGCGCTTAGGACAATCGAGACTTCACTGTATATATATTTTACAATTAGCGATTTGAAAATAGATTATTTGGAATCTACAAGTTTTTACGATTCCAGACATATATAATTTATTGAAAAATGTTTATAATTTCAATAAGTTTAACACATGGAACAATATATTTTCGAATTTATTGCTTGTAAAGTTTTCAATTTTTTCACACATATCACGTATCCTAGCCAACGATTCAGGTAGATCAGTTCCTGTAGCAAGTTTTTATAGCTAAGCTGCGGAGGTAATAACGGAGGCCACATCAACAGCTTGAGATACAAAAATAACTTTTGTTTTCAATTTTGAAATAAGGAATTTGGGAGTTACAAAATCAGAATCTACGAATGTATAAGGGTGCAAATATAGGGTGTCCAAAAAGTAACGAAACACCTAAATAATTTTCCAGGTAAAATATTTTTCATAAACGTCAAGGTTATTCTTGAACTGAATTTTAACAAGGAATCCAGTGGTGACCTTAAATTTGACCTTGAGATTGACCTTCAAGGTTATTTCAAGGTCAACTTTGTTTCTTTTTAAAATGGGAACCTTTATTTTTGACAACGGCAATCGAAAGAGCGGGAAATTTTACGTCCAAACATGTACTCTGGTCGTGGTTCAAGGTTGACCTTGAACTTCAACTGAAGGTTATTAGGCTTGACCCAGGTATGGTGCGGGTCCAATCTGTACTGCTGCGGCTCAGGTGTTTACGAACAACTTAGAGGTCATTCTGGACTAACTTTTAACGAGGAATCCAGCGGTCAAGTGTCCGCTCAAGTGTTGACAACCCTCTCCTGAATCGCAATGACAAATCCTATTGCTTTTCAAAAAACATGACGATCTTCTTCAGTTAGATATTGGATGCCTCACTATCCACTTCATGTTGACCTAACGTTATGGGTTGCTCGTCGTGGATATCTTTTTGGCTCTATTGCGTTTCTAATTCCTCTATGGTTTCTGCCCTGATATTTGAGGCCTCCTGTGAGCCCAAATTTAAGGACGTGTAATTAAAATCGGCTTCACAGATGGTGTTGTAAAGCGCAACATCTCGCTTGCTGTAAAAATAGTCTAGCAACTATACAGGGTGTCCCAGACTCAAGTGTCTGGACTTATATGGCTGCATGCAAATTAAAAAAATAAATCTAAAATTCCTTTTCCAAAAATCAGTTGCAGTTTTAGTTTTTGAGTTATTAAGTGTTTAAGCTGGACCAATCAGGAGCGCGGTATAAACAGCCGTGCGTACGTGAACGGGAGTCCAACGAAGTGTAGTACTGCTCTTCTCCCCTCGCTCAACAAACTGCGCTGGACTCACGCTCATGTACGCACGACTGTTTATATCGTGCTCATGATTGGTCCAGCTTAATCATTTAATAACTCAAAAACTAAAACTTCAGCTAATTTTTGGAAAAGGCATTTTCTATTCATTTTTTTAATGGTAATATCGCTATATAAGTCCGGACACTTGAGTCTGGGACACCCTGTAGTGGATAAAGCGAAAACGAGACTTGCTTGGCGCCTCTTAAGCGCATCTGGAGCGCGCATGTACCTGTTGGATCTCACTCTGCGCACTCGATAATGTGTTGATGTGTTTACCTCGCGCTACGCGATCGGTGATTGTACTTTCCCCAAATTTTTGCATAGGACTTTTAAAATTGAAAGTCAAACAACTGAAATTTAGTGATTCTGAGTTTTCTTTTGTTAAAGCTCATTCGGCTTTAAGGAACTAATTCTCATCATACATCTCGTGAGAAAAAAAGGTCAAAAGCCAATTTTTAGATTTGATTTAGGCGAAAAATTTTGTTATTAAACATTTTATTGTACCGTGTGTTTTTATTCCAAGTGTCTGTTGGTAAACTGTTTCGATTAGTGCTATCGCCGGGTGGATACGGCTAGAGGGGAACTCAAGGTTTTCACCGGACGCGCCGTCTATATTCTTTGCGGGTAACTACCTTCTCACCGCATCTACGCTTATAATATCTTTGCTTATAGTTTCGGTCGGGGGTCCGTCCGTCGCACTTTTTTCCA
>CAKNWW010328355.1:0-14944 GCA_932074435.1 Andricus kollari
TAATTCAAGTTAACAGACATACTGGTGTAAACATTTATTTTAATTTTAAATATTATTCTCTTTGAATAATGCTAGAAAGTTGTTGTATTATCTGAAATGCAGTCGAACTCTGATTTAACGTCGGTTTTGGGGCTGTTGTTGGACCTCACCTACTCCAACTGAACCTGATTTAGCGTACCCCGCTCACCTCGCGCAGCTCCTGATAAGCCAGGCCTACCCAAACTGGGGAAACCGACTCATTTGCCAGATGGGATTTGAACACCACCAGTTTCCTCCGCTCAGCTCGGAGGCTTGGGGAGGTGGTCGCTCGCTCTCTCTCTCTCTCTCTTTCGCCCAAAACTTTTAAACATATCTGCGTTACTGCCTTACTGGATTCTTCAACGACGTCACACGGCACGTGCCACGAACCACTACCCCGCCTCTCAGAGGCGAGTAGAGGCCCGTGGTGGTGGAACTCGAACATGTGGCAAATGAGTCCATTTCTCCAGTTTGGGTAGGCCTGTGATAAGCCTACCCACGGCGCGTCGTCAATTCTCGGAAGCGGTAAACACACCCCGCGCATCTCTTGACAAGCCTACCTGCGGTGCGGCGTGAATTCTCGGAAACGCTAAATTCGGGAACGTTAAATCAGAGTTTGACTGTATTCAAATTTTTGTCCACTTTTCACTTAAAGTGAAGTGAAAATTAATAAAATGTAACTAATCAAATTGTTTAAGCAAATTATTATTGTCTACAACTATCTTCTCCTATAGTAATGCTCGACAGTTGCGGTTTTTTCTGAAATTTTTCACTTTTTGTCAACTTGTCACTAAGTGATGTAATAATTAATGCAAGTTAACAAACATAATTGTTTAAACAATTCATCATTGTTTATAACTATATTGTCTTGCATAATTGCTAGAAAGTTGCAGTTTTTCTCACATTTTTAATTTTGCTTTTGCCTTTTAGTTATGAGCAAGTAATAAATAAACAATAGAGAGAATAATTTTTCAAACAATCTTGCTATTTTGTGAATATATTCTCCTAAAATAGAACACATATTTGAAATATTCTTCGAATTTTATATATTTATCATATTATAAATGTAAAATATCCTTGAAGTAGTTACTAAGAACCTTTTTGTTGGAATTAATATTAACATTTATTATTTGTTCCTAACTAAAAAGTCGAAGAAAAGCTGAAAGTTTCAGAAAAACCCGAAACTTTTTATCGTTAATCTAAGAGAAGATAGTTATAAACCATAATTAATTGTTTAGACAATTATGTTTGTTAACTTGCATTAATTATTATCTCACTAACAAGGGGGATTAGGTTGGTGTCCGGCGCCGATTTTTTCGTTACTTTGCAGGTGAAAAGAGGATCCCAGACTATGGAAAAAAAAATTTTTTGGGCAAACGTTCACATTTAGGGGTTGAAATCGCCTCTTCTACTTTTTTGAGTCTTTTAGTGTTTTAAGAGGTAAGATTGTTTTTTGTTTATTGTTTATACACAAATTGTTCTAATTGATGCTGTATTACAATGTTAGCGTGAGTTGTATAAACACTCACCCTCTAGAGTATCATCATTTAGAAAATTTACCCCTAGAATGCTTCACCATATGAAATAAATGTATTTTAAGATTTTGGACTTTGTTGCGGCAAACATCTTGTTTTGTTATTAAATTCTATTGAGAATCATCAGTGTTATTCTCAATAACCCCTAAATTACGTGTCATCCACCCCTATACTATTATCAATGAATAAGAAATATATTTATTAATATAACATTTCTGTAAGTAAAGGATTAAAATATTTGGTTTGGGCAATCGATAATAATATAACTGATTTTTTGTTAACGATGGCACTTGTTCTTATATTAAGAAACCCTTGTTATGTAAAAACGATATGTGTAAGGGTAAGTGCATGTGTTTGAAATTTTTCAACGGAAATATGGACATGCCTGAACCTAAATCAAAATTCTTTAAACAGTTCTGTTAAATGTATCATCATTAAAATTGCCTCTTAAAGAACACATAAAAAGTTGTTTAGGGGTAGCTTTCACATAACAAGGGTTTATTAATATAAGAGCAAGTGCCATCGTTAACAAAAAATCAGTTATATTATTATTGATTGTCCAAACCAAATATGTTAATCCTTTACTTACAGAAATGTTATATTAATAAATATATTTCTTATTCATTGATAATGTTATAGGGGTGGATGACACGTAATTTAGGGGTTATTTAGAATAACAATGATGATTCTTAATAGAATTTAATAACAAAACAAGATGTTTGCAGCAACAAAGTCCAAAATTTTAAACTACATGTATGTCACATGGCGAAACATTCTAGGGGTAGATTTTCTAAATGATGATACTCTACAGGGTAAGTGTGAAGGGGTGATTCCAACCCTTAAATGTGAACGTTCGCCCAATTTTTTTTTTTTTTTATAGTCTGGGATCAGCTTTTCACCTGCAAAGTAACAAAAAAATAGGCGCCGGACACCAACCTAACCCCCCTTGTAAGTAAAAAGTGGACAAAAAGTTCAAAAAAGAAAAAAAAAACCCGTAAAAATCTAGCATTACTATAGGAGAAAACAGTTATAAACAATGATAATTTTTTCAGACAATTATGTTTGTTGAATTTTAGTAATATTATTACCATACTTTAAGTGAAAAGGAGACAAAAAGTTGAAAACTGCAGAAAAAACCGCAACAATCTAGGATTAGTATAGGAGAAAACAGTTATAAACAATAATAATTTTTTCAGACAATTATGTTTGTTCAATTTTAGTAATTTATATCACACTTTAAGTGAAAAGTAGACAAAAAGATCAAAATTGCAGAAAAATCTGCAACTTTCTAATATTATTGAAAGAAAATACTATTAAAAATAATAATAACTTGTTTAAGCAATTATGTTTGTTCATTTGAATTAATTATTAACTCACTGTAATTTGAGAGTGGACCATGAGTGGAAAATTTTAGAAAAAACTGTAACTTCCTAGCATTAATTTAAGAGAATATTATTATAAAAAATAATAAATTGTTCATTAAATTATATCTATTACATTTAAATAATTTTTGCTTCAAACTAACTGAAAAGTTCAAAATAAGTTGAAAAATGTTGAAAAAAGTTGAAAAATTCGGGAAAAAAGCGACTTTCTAACTCTATTCTGAGAGAAAATGGCTAAAAACAATAATAAATTGTTAAAAACATTTATGTAAACATCTAATGATCAGTAGAAAGTAGTATTTTATGTGCTAGAAACAATTTGTATTTAAAAAACAGCACAAAAAAATCATAATTAGTTACCCTAAATCACGTAAAACCCAATTTCTCACTTATATGGAGTTTCTTGGGACCCTATAAAACAATCTTATAATGGCGGGTATATTAAAAAAATAATTATTCATCTTTATTCTATAGCCAATTGTGAAGATAAATTCCGAGTTTCAACACGATTCGCTTAATATTAACGATTCTGAATAAAATGTACAAAAACGTATTTTTTTTTCATTCTCATCAGAGAAGGTATTATATTTGTTTAAAATCTGACACCCTCTCCCAACCCCCGTTTTTGTAAAATGTCCACGTTTTGAGACCTTCTGAGCCCGAAAAACAGGTTTTCATGAATGTGTCCGTCTGGCTGTGTGCCTGCGTGTCTGTGGATTTTTAGTCTGTCAGCACGATAACATTCGAAATAATTCACAGATTGGATTGGCCTTTGGTATGCTCTTTTGTATCCTAAACTGAAGGTTGAGTTCGTTAGCCATCCATTTTGGATAAAATTCAAAAAGTTTGATCATTTTCAAAATGTTTGACACCACTTTTTTTAAGATTTGAGAATTCTATGTACGGCTATTCGTAGTAATAAAAAAGATGAACATTTTATCATTATGACTTTTTTCGATAAAGAAATTTCTACAGTGATAGCATTTACAAAATTAAACAAAACTAACGAAAATGAAAATTTTAAGCCAAAAAACGCACGATATGAAAAAAGTCAGGAATAGAATAACGTTGATTTTTGAACACCCTGCAAGATTGTCATAACAACTTTTGAATTTTTTTGGAAAATCGAAAATTCAAACTTTCATCTCACAAAAAATAATAAAAAATAAAAATTCCATTTTGCGGTTAAACTATACAAGACACATCAAAATATGAATAGACATAAATCGTGCACCCAAAAAAGATCTGCAAAATTTGTTATAAATTACTTTTTGATAGGAAGCGTAGTTTTTAGTTTTATACCTAAAAAACAACATTAAAATTAAAAAATTAAATTTTTGGAAAAGCGACGCAAGGTACGACTCTCCCTAGGGATCGCGGGACCTTGTAGCTGGTGGGAGGGCTTACGGGTCTCCTTAGACTATAGATCTGGAATAGGTGAACCTGAGGGGCTGCACTGCGAGGTGTGACTACTCTGGAGAACTGACGGACACTAGTCGGTGGGACATAAACTAAGAAGCGATACTTCCACGAGGTAATGGCAAAGCCTCCTGGAATATCGAGGGCGCGAGTTCTCATGCTCCCAAGCTACGATGTGATCGCCGTGTCAAGAGCTGAATGGCACCAGGTTGAACAAATCCTTGAACACCCCAGCCTGCCCGCCTCAGTAGAGGCGGACAGGCGGGGGTCCAAAAGAAGGTGTCTAGACGGAGACTTTGGGACACCAGGTTGAATCCCATAGTATGAAGATCCATTCCCCGCAAGCGGAGCTCTGCGGGGGGTGTTTTCTTATTTCCCTAGCTTCTCGTGGGACTCAAATAAATCCGCAAAAAACAAAACAAACCAAAACCAATAAGGGGCCCATTCCGGGACCCTCCTCTATCCCACCGCTAAAAGTGGGAGGCACCTTAGGGGGCAACCCACCAGAGGCGGTGCGAACTAAAGATAACGGTGGAAACAATCTTGTCGAAGCCGTTGAAGAGCAGCTAACGGAACTCTCCGTGAGGAGAAGGCGACGTAGTGGGGCTAAAAGAAGGAGAGACCGCAATGCGCGTCTCGCAAACAGCAGCCAAGGCACCACACAAGGGGCAGTGGCTGCGGAAACTTCACCTGGATCAACTCCTCAGGCTAATCCTATTGGCAAGAGGAAGAAGGGCTCCAGAGAAACTCTCCCAAACAGGGAGTTGAAACGGCAGAAGGCTCTGGACACACAGGGCCTCACTTTCGCGCAGATGGCTAACAACGCCTTGGTGAAGGTTGACGTTGCATCGGGTTATCCTGAGAACTGTCTAACTCTCGAGGAGTTGGACTGGATGAGGGATGAAATCTCTAAAGGGATTGACGCATTACCCCGCGAGGGGCGCGCCCCCAGATTCAATGACATCTTCATCAGGTCGGGGGCCATTTTAGTGGAGGCCGCGGGCATCTGGTCGCGAGACTGGATAGTTGAAAAAACCCAACGTTCAGTCTTAAAGAGGGCCTAAACTCGGAAGTCAAAGGGACGGAGTGTCCGGCGGTCGTTCTGCGGCGCCTGAGTTTTCAGAACCCGTCTCTGCGAACGGATTCATGGAAGGTTTATGCCGACAGGCAGGGTTCCAGGCCGAAGGGGAGAGGCTGGATTCTAGTCGACGGTCTTCCTGAATCCTCAATCAGTGTCATTGCGGCTCTTGATTACCGCCCCTATCTAGGGGCGAGTAGATTTACCTTCCGAGTGACCCAACTGGGCTCCGCAGGGGGACCGGAAGCACCCGGTGGTGCCCCGAATTAGACTGTAAATGGCTGAGACGGGAATCTACATGATGCTCGCCCTAATCCAAGAAACCTGGTTATGCAGGGAAAGGATTTGGTGGCTTGTCAGGGTGTGGCTCCATATATAAGGGGCCGCTCGAAAAAACGCCAAGGCCATGCATAGCCGTCAAGGGTATAGATGCGATCTTGGTGCCTAAATTCAGCTCTAGAGATTTCACCGTTATTAAGACGAGACTCAGGGGCAGTAGCGGGGGAAGGCTAGAGGTGTATATCGCCTCGGCCTATTTCCATGGCGATACTGGGGGAACACCGCCTCCTAGAGAGGTGGAGGCTCTAATTCGGCACTGTCAGGAGAATAAAATCCCTCTTCTGTTGGGATGTGATACAAACTCTCACCATGCGGTGTGGGAAAGCACAAACATCAACGACATAGGGAGAGATTTAACTGAATATATAGTAGGCACAGGGCTGGAGATTCTGAATCGGGGTGATACCCCCACATTCCAGATCAAAAACAGGAGTGAGGTTCTCGATTAGACTCTACTTTCGGGTGCACTGAGGAGCAGGGTAGTGTACTGGAGAGTCTCCGATGAGGAGTCTCTCTCGGACCACAATTATATCGTGTTTCGATTAACCCTACGAAAACCGGTGGTTTCCAAGATCAGAAACCCCAGAAATATACTTTGGGACTCGTATAAAGAGGAACTCAAAGGGAGGCTTGCGGAATTTCCCACAAGCTATGGTACCATTGATGAGTTAGAGCACGCCGCGGATTTTCTGCGAAGGGCTCTGACTACATCATATGAGAACAATTGCCCTACAACCACAATTAAGTCTAGGAAGGGAGCAGAATGGCGGAATACGGACCTGGAGACGCTCCGTAAAAAGACAAGAATGTTGTGCAATAGGGCAAATAGAACTAAAATGCCTTCAGACTGGGACATCTACAAGACGGCCCAGTCTGAATACAATAAAAATATAAGAAAGTATAAGCGGGAAGATTGGAGGGGCTTCTGCGAGGAATCGAAAAACATTCCGGAAACAGCGAAGCTGCACAAGATCCTGGCAAAAAATCCGGAAGCTCGCCTCGGACTCATAAGGCTCGATAATGGTGAGTTTGTCGAAGACGAAGAAGCAACGCTGAATCACCTAAAGGAAGTTCACTTCCCGGGCTTTCAGCGAATCCGAACCGACCAAGAGGGGGAAGGCCTCTAAGGTCGCTGATTACAAGAAGATGGAATGGGCCGTAGGGTCCTTCTGTCCTTTTAAATCACCAGGGGCGGATGGCATTTATCCAGTGCTTTTACAAAATTGTATGGATTTGGCCGTCCCTCCTCTGAAAAGATTGTTTAGGGCAAGTATAGCTCTTAAACACGTGCCAATGGTATGGAAGGATGGCAGAGTGGCCTTCATACCCAAGCCGGGGAGGGAGGGTTACACTGCTGCAAAAGATTTCCGACCAATCTTCCTAACGTCTTTTATCCTGAAGACGTTGGAGAGGCTGGTCGAGAGATACATTAGGGATGAGGTGCTCTTGGCCTCCCCGCTGCATAGAGGGCAGCATGCTTTTCAGGCAGGCTGCTCGGTAGAAACTGCACTTCATGCTGTTGTGGCAAAATTGGAGCAGCAGTTGGAACAAAAGGGGTATGCTGTGGGCGTTTTCTTGGATATAGAGGGTGCTTTCAGCAACACTCCTCCAGAAGTTATCTGTAGAGAGGCTCTGAGCTGTGGCGTGCCGGACCAGCTTGTACGCTGGATAGCAAGCATGCTACGTCGGAGAAAACTCGAAAACAGATGGGGTGAGGGCCTAGTAAGGGGAATAGCTCCGCGGGGATGCCCACAGGGGGGTGTCCTGTCACCCATCCTGTGGTGAATTGTTGTAGACGGCCTCCTTCGAAGGCTAAATAAAGAGGGGTATTATACTCTGGGCTATGCGGATGACTTTGTAATCCTAGTCAGGGGGGCTCACCTGGAGACGCTGATGGGTCTTATGAGGTCGGCGCTGCACATTGTACAGCTCTGGTGCGATAGCTCAGGGCTCTCGATAAATCTTGAAAAGACCAACCTGCTCATTTTCACGAAAAACTATAAAATTCCAAAAGTTGACGCTGAAGTATTTTGCGGTGGGCGACTAACGTTTTCAGATTCGGTTAGATATCTGGGAGTAATCCTAGATAGCAATCTAAACTAGGCAAAGCACCTGGAGACCCAATACAGGAAGTTTGTCATGACTTTTTGGATGTGCAGGAGAGCCTTTGGGTTGACGTGGGGACTAGGGCCTAAAATGCTTGCATGGCTTTACTCTACTGTTCTGAAACCCAGGCTCCTACATACGGCCGTGGTCTGGTGGCCACGGGCGGAACTTAAAACAATGCAGGACAGGCTGCGAAGATTACAAACGCTAGCATTTAGGGGTTTGACTGGAGCAATGAGGACTACGCCCACAGCAGCGATAGGATTCATGCTCTGTGAAGAACCCCTACATGTCGCGATAACCGCTAGAGCGGCACACGCGATGGGCCGTCTGGCAAGAGCAAATAGGTGGAATTGGGGGACTAGGCACACCAGGCTCCCGAGTGATATCAGTGCATTGCCGATTCTACAAATGAGACAAGATAAAATAACAAAACGCTTCAACTTTTCCAAAGCTTTGCGAGTCTGCATCCCAAGCAGGGATCTGTGGAAAGCAAATGGTAACCCGCTCCTCCAAGGGGAAATCTGGTATACAGATGGCTCCAGGGGTGAGGAAGGGTCAGGAGCAGGAATTTATGACAGCAGGAGAGGGAAAGGGATAGAGATAGGACCACTTGGTCGACACACTACTGTCTTTCAGGCGGAGGTCCTGGCCGTCCTTCGCTGTGCTGAAACACTAATAGAAGGAAACGCTGCTGGTAGACAAATTACGATCTGTTCCGACAGCCAAGCTACACTAACTGCAATAGGGAAACCAGACATAACATCAGAACTGGTTTGGGAATGCAAAAAGGCATTAAACCAATTTGCAGAATGAGTCCCTGGGCACACAGGGATCAAGGGCAACGAAAAGGCGGACCGGATCCAGGGTTGCCGTCAGGCGAAATCCATCCCGGGTCATACCCATAGGATGGACAGAGCCAGGGAAATCCTGGGTTTACCCAAGAAAGATATAAGGACAGTGGTACAGATCCTAACTGGACACAACCACTTAAACCATCATATGCACAAAATGGGGTATAACCCCACGACAGAGTGCAGGAGATGCGGCAGGGATCATAAAACATCCCTGCATGTACTAGGTCAGTGCCCGGCATTAGCTGGGCTCAGGCAACAGACCCTCGGGGCCCATTTTATGGGACCAGAGGAGATCAACGCTATCAGTAGTCGACATACTAGGCTTCGTCAAGAGGTCTGGGGTCAACTGCTGAGAGCGAATAAGTAAGGGTGTGGCACAATAGGCTTTATACCTTGAGCGCCAGAGGAGCTCACCATGGACTCCTCGCCTGTCCTAAAACTAACTAAAAACTAACTAACGCAAGGTACGAAAAAAAATTCTTTAACAAAAGTTTTACACCCCAAAAAGATCTATAAATGTGCTATGAATAATTATTTGATGGAACGCACAGTTTTGGTTTTAATCGTAAAAATTGACATTAAAAATAAAAACATTAAATTTATGGCAAAACGACAGCAGTTGCAATGAAATGTTTAATAACAAAATCGTTTTTTAAATAGAATTCGCACTTTTTTAAATTATAAAAACAAGACAATGAAAATACATATGTTTCAATATCATTTACATTTATTAAAATGATATATACATTTTCCAGGGTAGCTGAAAATAAAGTTTAATGCAAAATAAGGAACAAATATTAAAGTAATCATGCTAAATAGAATTTGTACTTTATTTTGCAATATCTGAATAAGCAATCCCAAACCGAGGTACAGAAATAAATGTAATATACATGTGATGCTTTGACCTTTAGTTTTAAAAAACCTGTGCACCAATTTGGGGAAAGTACAAAGGCCGAGCGCGTAGCGCGAGGTAAATACATTATCGAGTGCGAAGCGTGAGATATATTATCGAGAGCGAAGCGCGACAACCAACAGACGCGCGCCATAGGCGCGCTTAAACTTGTTTGGATCACCCTACTCCACGTGGACTTTCGCTGGATTCCCTCCGCCTCCCTCGTGAACAATTGTGGATTGAGCCCTACTTGAAGAATCCGCAGTTTTTTCAGTTTTGTTTATTATATTATAATATAAATATTTTATTACGTCCTTGGTCTCAGTTTAAAGAAGAGATTTGGGACATTAATTTAGGAAGTTGAGAACCGAAAGTTGGTTCGTATGTAATTTTTCGTAAGTGGACATCAAATTTGGAACGATAGTGTATTTTGAATAATTTCAATGTACAATGAAATTTTTACTTTTTTAAAACATTTTTCACGATTAAAACAGAATTTATGTGTCTTAACAAGAAAACATTTCAAAGCAAATTTTTTGGTCTTTTTGAGATGAACAAATCTGCTTCTTAACATTTTTTTAAATATCTCACACTGTAAAAAATGTATGTTCGAACTTACCATTAATTATATTGGAATTTGATTTCCGAAACGTAATTGTAACATTCCAATACATGGTATTCTAGTTTTCAAATTCCGGTATTGTTATATTGCCATACATATATTGAAATATTGCTATACAAGTATCGCAATGTTGCAAATGAAAGTTAAACAAAAATTCTCGGGCACGGAGAATTGAACCCTAACCGCCAAGATCTAAGTCCAGTGCGTTACCACTAAGCAAGGCACAATTCTTTGCATATTCTTTGGAACTGCAATACACGTATTGGAATTTGGCCATTCCAATACCGTGTTTGCAATTTTACATTAAGCTCGTGTTGTAAAAGTATTGTAGAATCCGAAACATTTTTAACAGTGTATGGTTTTGCTGGAAAATGGAATATTTTATTTTTTCAAACACAGGAAGAACAAAGGTAAAAAGCGTTTCCGATAAAAATGTGGTAAATGATCAGAAAAAATTACATTTGATGTAATTCTTAATCATTGTAAAATAGGCTAAAACACCTAAAAAGCAAAACGTGACATTTTGAACCTTGTTTTGAACATCTAACATCTAAAGGAGACTTTTCTCACCAGCAGAAATAATCAATTTATCACAATTATGAATTGGAAAGTAGGGGAAAGGTGCCCACAGTTGTTTGGCGTGTGCAGGTACACTGTTAGAAATATCTGGTTGAATTTTCAACCACATGTGGTTGAAGTTTTATACAATTACCGTAGTTGAAATTTCAACCACTTGTGATTGCAAAATTAGCTACACGTGTTATTGAAATTTCAACCATGCAGTTGAAATTTCAACCACATGTAATTGAAATTTCAGTAACGAGAACAATTTTTTTTCGGCACAATTAGTGAATTTCAAGGCAATTATAATTTTGAAAAATCTTAAAGAAACCCCATGAAGATTCCTGAAAAATACTGTGCTTTGAAATTCACTAATTGTACCGAAAGAATTCTGATAAGGAATCAGTGAGTTATAACGTACGTCTGTGTCGTGTGATCCATGAGATTATAAAGTGCATATAATATTTAGGAAAATAAGCAGCTTTAAAGTAGAAAAACAAAAGGTCCGTTGGAATTATATTACCATAATGAGTTGCGCGCCCAATCAAACTTTTCAACACTCGTTTTTGTAAACATAACCTGAAAAAGCAAACAGCAGTTAGTACCAATAATCTGAATGAAATTTTCCCATTAGGATAATATTAATCCAACGTACCTTTTGTTTTCTTATTTTCCTGAATATTATATGTCCTTTATTAATACAAACGTACGAAATAACTCCTCGTGGGACTTTGTCTCGTTGGGGTCTGACTTGGACAGAAGTATGGAGGGCGCATTGTGTGTGCGCAAACGTCTTATTGAATTTTCAACTACATTTGGTTGAATTTTATTTCAACTCCGTGGATGAACGAGATTTCAACCACAAAAGTGGTTGAAAAGTGGTTGAATTTTCAACATATTTCTAACAGTGTAATTAAACGGAATATCTACAAAATTACTGCATAAAATTCGTTATAAGCACAATATCTATGACTATTCTGTTGACGTGTTGTAGGCTGGCGCTGATCCAGAGAGGGGGGCACGCCGGCTGCCCCCCCCCCCCCCACCCCCCACCCGAATTTTTAAAAAAAGATAATTGAAGTTTACTATCCCAGCAAAAATAAACTAATTCGGAAGGATTACGGCGAATTAACATGTTTAAATTCGCCCAAATTTGGCTCTCTGATTTGTTGAAACGAACTGAGTCTAGAGATGTACGCCGAGACGCGAATTTCTCGAATTTCGCCTGATATTGCTCGTATTCGAGATAATTTTGTTGTCGAGAACTTTTGACATTTTGCGTAAATCTAAAAAAACTTTTTGACATTTCGCGTAAATCTAAAAAATAAGGTAGCTGAATTTGAACATTATGCAAATGGATTCACGACGAATAAGAAGGCCGAAAAGAACCATTGTCAATTTGGAGCTCATCAAATTAATGTGATTACGGAATTTTCCGTAACATTAGCCCTGAACAAGCTGGAAAAGGGGTTCGAGTTACGAAAAATTCCGTAACCATATAAAGTGCGTATTATCTTTCCAAAAATTCTTTATATTTTTCGTATGAATTTGATTTATATTCGAATACATTTTTTTAGATTTTCTGTCCAAAGAATCTTAACTTTGTTTACAATTTTTTAACCTAATGGTGTTATGAATGAAGTGGTTAGTTTTTGTAAAATTATTTTACGTCAGTGAATATTAAATTATCATTTTGATGACCACGAAGCTTCCAATGCTCTTTTTTGGCCTTTTTGTTGCTTTTCATGTGATTCCACTTCAATATTATCCAAATTCTGATACATTATTTTTTATATTTACGCGAGATGTCAAATTTGAAAGTTTATCGAGAATCTTACCTGATCTTGCTCGTTTTCCGAGATTCTCGGCCAAAATCACGAGATACGGGACAACTTCTCGCTATCGTCAGTCGGGATGGTTCCCGAAATCGATGTTTTTATGTCTCGTCTCGCCCGAGTGCATCTCTAACTGAATCAGCGCGAATTGAATGCGTGTCAATTCGCCTTAATTCATGGTCAAGGTCATTTCGAAAAATAATTAATAAAAATTGCGTCCCTCGAGTCTTGAATGAGCGATACCAAGTGTATACGGTCCAGAGGACGACCACTGATCTACGGAAATCATTAATATATATTTACAACAGATCCTATATGCCCCTGCGCGCTGGTTATACCTTAAGAATTCGATTGAAAAGGCCAGTTTTTAACTGTATTCGCGCTGGCGAATTCTGGCGAATTGGAGCTTGACTTGAAGTTTCGCGGATTAAAATGAATTAAAATGAATTAAAATGAATGGCCGACACTGAAATTAATTCGTGTTGACACATTCAAATGAATATAAAAAAATATAGTTTTAATATAATATTTTATAAGATTTAAAAACAAATTTTGATGCATAAATAACAATTTAACATTTACAACGACTTAAAATTGAAATAATTTAACTTCTAATTTAAAAAGTGTTCAACTAAAGAAAAATGATAATCTTTAAATTTTTAATGGTTCTAACTTAAAATTGCGTAAAATGATATAATTTTGAACATTTATAAATTTGTTGATTTATTCTCCAATTTAGAGCAGTTAAAATGATAGAGTGCATTTATAATTTTTAAAAAATTTGATTTGTTAAAACGATTACTTCAGATAAATAATTTTTTAAGAACAAGAAAAAATCTGCCTCAGCCCGGAATTTGAACCGGGAATATGAATATCGCAAAGAGTGGAAATAGACGACTAAATTTTGCAGTGTAAAAATAATCTTTTTATAGTTTATGCTTGACTACGAAAATTTAATGAATATTTTTATTTGTTGATTAATTATTATACCAGGACATACAAGATGCAGCTTGTAAATATAAAAACATGGTTTCTATATTTAAAAATTTGATAATTATGCTGATAACATTCATGTATGAAATACTTATATAATTTGTAATAAACATTCAAAGCGAAGAAATAACTTTGAAATTATTATTAACCTCCCCCTTGAGAGTGGAGGGGAAGGGGAATTATTGAATGCCGCCCCCCCCCCCTTAAGCCCTGTCGGGGCTCGGGGCGGGTTTGACGGTTCGCGTTTGGCGCACCACTTTTCTCCGTGCAGTTATGGTGCATCATAAAATTTGTGTCGGATTTTTTTCGGTACGAATAGCGGGATTTAGAAAAGGGTTAACTTGTATAGAAATTTCTGTAAAAACAGGCTGCATTTTTTCTTTACGTGTAAACTTTCCATATAGAAATATTTGCAAAGGTTGACAGGACTGATTGATACTTTTCATTTAATAAAATTCAATTAAAATAAGAGAGTTATCCAAGAGTTAACTGGATTTTAATAAATATAATTATTTGAAACCAATTTTTGTGCAATGTATTAACAATTTAGCAATATATTTTTCTTCTCTTTTCTTTCAGTTTAATGAAGCTGAAGAAAACATTAAGAAAATAAACTGCGATGATGAATACTTCCCGGTAGTGCTTCGCGAGCAGTGTACATATAAGGAAGAGAGAGCATTTAGGAACTTCCGGTTCGCATCGGAAGTGCCGCCATATTTGTCACCAAGTTGTGATGAATGGCGATGCTTTATTGTTTCGTGGGATGAAATTGGGAAGAGTGGAGAACCTTCATAGGGAACCAATCCTCTTTTCCTGGGATCGCTATTAAATTTAATAACAGCAGACCCCACTAAGCTTTTTATACTCTCCTTCACTAGTCGCCTGAATGAAGGATATCGATTTTTCGAGATTATATTATTCTCTACAGTTTTTTTTACCTAAAATCGATCCAATGAAAAATGTGTAATGAAAATATTTTAAAACTACCATAAACAGAGTTAAATACCTTGTTTACAGCTAAATTTCAAGGACAATGCTTCACCTGTAATTAACAAAAATACTATCGCGCCGAATGTAAAACAATATTCAATAAGTACAGGTAAAGCAATCAGATACATAGAAATAAGAAATTTGTACCTGAATAATCTTAAAAAATGTTGAGGCTCTGATAGAAAAAACGGCTAAAAAATCGTCGGAGAAAAAGGAGTTAAGAAAGTTGCGGACAAAAACAAGATAAAAAGAAACAAGGATTTTATCGTATATTATAATATAACGATATAATTGAAAGATACATTCTTAGTAAAATG
>CAKNWW010328366.1:0-22173 GCA_932074435.1 Andricus kollari
TTTTCTAATAAAACTTACGTATTTCATGAAGGAGAATCTGAATCTGTGATAAGAAATTGGGGTTCCCATTTGAAATTACAAATTTACCCCCCTCTTGCCTCGTGAGAAGGGGGGGGGGGGGTAAAGTTGTTTAAAATCGCTTTTCCCCCTCGAAAATAAAAAGTTTTTATTACGGATATTTTTTCATAGGATGCGTATTTCTGAGATATTTTGATGTCTCAAGTTAAAAAAAACACCCTGTATATTATGCAAGGAATACAGTATTAAGAAAGGTCGAGTATACAGCTCCGGCAGATTTTTCCCGGAGTCGTGTATTATTGGTGGGATTGAAAAGGGGGTGGGAGCGAGTGACCAATTTCTGTCACTTGTCGGACAAATTTTTTACGATTTTTGCCGGATCAGTATACACTAAGTATAAAAAATATAATATTTGAGTAATATAAAATCGATTTCCTTCCACGTCAAACACCATTCGGAAGAATGCGGCAATTTAGAAAGCTGATGTTGAATCCACTTATCGGTTGCTTCTCGCGGTTTCGAAGTAGCCCGTTTTCCACCTGGAATATGCAAATGTACCAAACAGTCTGGATAGCCGGTTCTCTGGACAAAACTCACTCATATACTATTCCTGATTGAAAAAATGTTACATCTCTGTTCATAATTTAAAATCCAACTTCAATAATTAAAAGTTAAAGCATTCAAGAAAACAAGCTTAGAAAAAAAATATTTTGTTATTATCAAATTTATTAAATACTTGGTATGAAAATTAACACAATAAAACAAATGGTTAAAGATGTTAATTAGTTTGCCTTGAATTCAGCAATATTTTCCTGGATTTAAGAAAAAATTGGTCCAATCTTAATACCGCATTATCTGAATTTCAGAACCTCCAGTCTTAAATTCAGCCAAATTTCAATTAAAGTCAGATCAATTTTGTTAAAATCCAGACAAATTTTACGTTAGAATAAATAGCTCAAGTTGAAATTGCTGTCCATTATTTGAAAAATAGTTTTTAAGATTTTTGTGTTCGAACTGACACGCCGAAAATATTTAGTCTACGTTCACCGAATTTCGATGAACATATAGCCATCCTTTCCAATTTCTCTGGGTTTACCAAAAATATTTCTTCTACGCTTACCGAATTTAGGTGAAACTGGACACGATCTTTTGTGTGTATACTTCCATTATGGATAACAGTTGCAAATTATGCAGTTATTATTCTAAAAAAGATCTGAAATAATCACATAACTTGAATGAAAAAGAGCCAATTAAATTTTTACAGAATCTTTCGAAGAATAAAACAAGCTACTGATCATTAGGATTGCATAGAAATTGTAGTTTTTGCCTATAATGGAAATGAAAGTACAAAATAATGAAAACAAATATTTGCTTGAGAAACCATTCTTACCCAAAATATTTTTTTGTATAGTATACTTCTGTTTCTTTTCCAAAATTAGTTACAATTAACAATAAGCATATTCCCCACAATTTCATAAATTATTATATATATTAAGAGAAGAACTAGGTATACCAAACGAAAACGAAAAATCGTATTCTCACTACATATCGATACCTGCATGTTAAAAACACCTCTCTTGGAGTGATCGTTTAAAATGACCACTCTTGCGTTGGTCGTCTAAAAGAACCACTGTGTTTTTTGAGTTGGCCCCTCATTTTAGCACGCATATTTACACGGCAAACATCAGATATGTATAGTAATTATTACTCTCCGGTATAATAGATTATTTTATAATATTTTGAATTCACGGATTTCAAGGAATTCACGGAATTCAAGGATTTCGAGGAATTCAAGTAATTCACGGAATTCGGTAATTTCCGGGAATTGGGGAATTCATTGAATTTAAGGAATTCACGGCTTTCAAGGAATTCACGGATATATCCGTGAATTCGTGGAATTCACGGAATTCAAGGAATTCGTGGAATTCACGGAATTCAAGGAATTCATGAAATTCACGAAATTCAAGGAATTCGGGAAATTCACGAAATTCAAGGAATTCACAGCATTCAAGAAATTCACGAAAATCAAGAAATTCACGGATATCAAGGAATGCATGGAATTCTAGGAATTCCCGGAATGCTAGGAATTCACGGAATTCAAGGAATTTAAGGACTTCGTGGAATTCACGGAATTCATGAAATTCACGAAATTCAAGGAATTCACGGAATTCAAGTAATTTACGAAATTCGGGAAATTCACGAAATTGAAGGAATTCACAGCATTCAAGAAATTCACGGATTTCAAGGAATTTACGGATTTCACAGAATTCACGGAATTCAAGGAATTCATGAAATTCACGGAATTCAAGGAATTCATGAAATTCACGGAATTCAAGGAATTCATGAAATTCACGGAATTCAAGGAATTCATGAAATTCAAGGAATTTAAAGATTTCAATGAATTCATGGAATTCAATGAATTCACGGAATTCAAGAAATTCAAGGAATTCACGGAATTCAAGAAATTCACGGAATGAAAGGAATTCACGGAATTCATGGAATTCAAGAAATTCCTTAAATTCCGTGAATTGCTTGAATTTCGTGAATTCCCTGAATTCCGTGAATTCTCTGAATTCCTTGAATTCCGCGAATTGCTTGAATTCCGCGAATTCTTTGAATTCCGTGAAATCGACGAATTCCGTGAATTCCTTGAAATCCTTGAATTCCACGAAACCCATGACTTCTTTGAATTCCGCAAATTTCTTGAATTCCGTGAATTCCTTTTATTCCGTGAATTTCTTGAATTCCGTGAATTCCGCGAATTTCTTGAATTCTTTTTATTCCGTGAATTTCATGAATTCCGTAAATTTCACGGATTCCTTGAATTCCGTAAATTTCACGAATTCCTTGAATTCCGTGAATTTCATGAATTCCGTGAATTATCTGAATTCCGTGAATTCCTTGAAATCCTTGAATTCCATGAATTCCTTGAATGCCGCGAATTTCTTGAATTCCGTAAATTCCTTTTATTCAGTGAATTCCGTGAATTTCATGAATTCCTTGAATTCCGTGAATTTCATGAATTCCTTGAATTCCGTAAATTTCATGAATTCCTTGAATTTCGTGAATTCCGTGAATTGCTTGAATTCCTCGAATTCCATGAATTCCTTGAATTCCGTGAATTCCTTGAAATCCGTGAATTCAAAATATTTAAAAATAATCTAATATACCGGAGAGTTTATTTTTATTTAAAAAGTTTCTTAATTAAAAGTGACTGAAAGCAAAGAAAATTTGTCATAGAATAAAAATATTTTCAATAATAAAAAAGAAACACATATGTACACATTTATAAAACGGCAATTTTAATAAATAATATTTATAAAATTCTACGTAAATTTTTACTTTATAATACGAATAAAAATACTTCCTGAATTTTTATTGAATTTCTCCTGGACTCGACTATATATTAGGCTCTTTTTATTATTTTTCGCAATCATCATTAATTAACATATATAAAATTCTAGAAACTACTTTAGTGTGCGAGCAACTGTATAAATTTCATAAAATTGAATAAGTGCAGTTTTCAAATATTTCTTTATTGGACGCTATTCAAACCTCAGTTATTGCTTTTCTGGCTTGCTAACTTTCTGGTGCGGAATTCACTAACTTAGTAATATAATGCAAATTGAACATTGAAATTTAATGCCCCGATTTTAAGAAGAAATCTCGGTAACCATCAGTTTTAGAGGAAAATTATTTTCAAATGAATGTGATTATCATGACTTTTATCACCTTTCAGTAACATCAAATTTGATGCATAGATTTTATTTGAAAGCGTTTCAATTTCAAAGCGCATTCATTAAAAATTTTCAAGAAATTAAATCAAGATTTTTCGTGACCCCTCACTAAAAAAGCACTTTTCTTAAGTTTAAATGTCACAAACCTTACAAAACAAAATATTATATCAAATTTGGCAACAAAACACAATTGCATTAAGAAAATTCGTATTGCTACCTAATTTTTCGTAAAACTTTACATTTTTAAAATCATATGTTGCATATTTCCCAAATTAATCGGGTTGTTGAAGCAATTTCTTAAGAATCTTACGATAAATGTTCTGAAATTTCGCAAAACCAACAAGGTATGCAGTAAAAATATTTTCCAAAGTATTGTATAAAATTTTTCTTTTTACCGGAACACAAACTTCTTGTTAT
This sequence comes from Andricus kollari, assembly GCA_932074435.1. NCBI lineage: Eukaryota > Metazoa > Arthropoda > Insecta > Hymenoptera > Cynipidae > Andricus > Andricus kollari. The sequence continues at coordinate 4,173 of CAKNWW010328366.1, forward strand.
TGAACTTAAAAAAGTTGTGCTGGATAGTTTTTAGTGCACAAAAATTGTAACAAAGATTTGCGAATCCCCGGGCAAAAATATTTGGTCTTGATTTTGTCTTGGGTAAGACTAATCCAGGACAATTATTTCAAGTTATTCTGTATGTCTAGCTCGTGAGACGGAACCATCCTATTTTTGATGCCTTCAGACCCTCTGAGGGTCATCACTAATCCGATTTAAAGTTTATAGAATGTTTATATTATTTACTTCCATGGTATTTATTTTTTATGTATTAATAAGTTTATTTATCTGCAATGATTATGTTCTTTGGATGGCGAATTTAAAAATGTTGTCAATTTTTTCCTATCTCCATCAGTTCACTAGATACTTCTAGAAAATGACAGTTTTAATTTTTTCATGTAAAATTTTATACGCCTGCAATTGTTGAGAGAGACAGGTTCCGAACTTCTTATTTAAAAATTAGTTATTACAAAATTACAAGTTTTAGCGGTTGTAAAATTTTAATCCTCAGCAGATGTCAACTGTTTGGTCCTACCCTAGCTACCTGATTCCGGTAAATGGCAGGCCCTGCTGGTGGGGTCCATTGTTTATAAAGGTCGGAGTATAATAAACAATAAAATTTACAAACGAAAACTTTTGTAATTTTGACCCTGACAAATGTTAGAGCCGCAAATTGGTAATATAATTTTCTTTAAGAGCAATTCGGTATATTTATCAAGACCTAAACTTCATGTCTTGGCACAGCTGTAGCCATAAATGCGAGAAAAGTTCGTATATCTCCAATGTCTAGCTAGTGAGACGGAGCCAGACATGATGGTCTTGAAGACATATTGAAGACGTTCAAGTCAAAATCAAGACCAAATATTTTACCCGGGTCCTGACAGTTGTCGAGAAAAAAAAACTCAAAAACAAAAACTACATAAATGATTGAAACTTCACAAATTTTGACAGCTTCGACAAAATCATACTTATATTAGGTCGACCTTGGTAAAACAAACCATTTTTCCGCTTGGAAAAATTTCATCAGCTTACAAATTTATTTAAAAAAAATCAAACAACCAAAATTCCTGAATTTTCGAATTTCGAACAAACAAAACTTTCATTGATTGTGTCAACCAAACCATTAATTTTTATAACTATTCTTCAAAATATTGTGTACGCACGGATTTTCTAATATAATTTTATTTAAAACTCTAACTGTTAAAAATGTATATGGTTCATTGCCTTGAAATAATTATATATCTATACATATACCAATTTCATTTAAATATTTAAAACTGGTTGGACATTCAAAACTTGCTATACCTCCAGTAAGTGAAATTTGTTTTCCCGGTGGCCGGTAGTTATTGATTTCTAAAGAAAAGAATTTGCAATTCATTGATCAACGTTAGTAAGTTGTACATAGAATTGGTGTTGTGACACATACATACCATCAAATGAGTTTTTATAGTAAGTTGTTTCAAACTTTCAAATAAACTATTTTCAATGAAATAAAAAATGTTGCTTGATGAGTTTGCTTTCCAGGCCAAACCATTCTATAACAAATGCCTTTCCTTTCCAGATTTGAAAACTCGGTCAATATAACCCTCCCTAGAAAATGGGTATGTATATGGCTCCATTAAAGAAATGTTTCGAGAAGTTGCTTCCATATTAGGGACACCGTCATCATCATCATCATCATCATCATCACCATCATAATAATCATAAGCAGAAAACACTTATGAATGCAGACACGCCCAGGGAGAGACATCAAACGCTGGAATGCGTCGTTTGGTATTCGCGTCCTTGAAAGTACTTGAGTAGCGATGCCACTTACTCCTTTGGTTGAGGTTAGAAGCTAGAAACTGGGATCTGATGCTAAACCATTGGGTGGCTTTGGAAACTTGAATGTTGAGTTAAAGTTGCACAGACTTGACTATACTTGTGTCGCAGAATATATTATATTGTACAATGTATCATGCATAATGCATTTATATAGAAGGTGATATTATCCATAATGGCAAAATATCACCACGACCTTGGAGTACACTACGAAGAACTGCATGCACCGATGAAGATAAGGAATTCCGAAGAATGGATGCTTCAACGTCCTGTGCCTTGCGAAGTAATTAGATCTCGTATTCCCTGGTTTCCCTGCTCAAGAAATCGAAAGCAAAATTTCTTTACACTTTCTCGATTACGCGTTTCCCGATCATCGATGTTCCACTCGGAAGTGACCTTGATTGTGCAACAGTCGAAGCACCCCACGTGAATGAACCGAGATATATCCGACAAATCAATGAGACTCTGGTTAAAGATCTCTGAATGAAGATTTGGAATCAGATTCCTGTTTGCAGGATTATTTAATTGAGAAAGCTTTAAAAATATAATATGTGCGTGCCGTGATCATTATAAAACAGTTCGTGCTCGTAATTATGAGGATTAATTGATACGAAGAATGATATTTTCTTTTTCCTTATTTCATTTTTCTGTTCTTTCAAAGGTTAATGACGTCAAATTTCATATAGTAGAATATATCAACATCCATTATTGTTATCAAGAGTGTTTGCTCTTCAATTAGTTATTTATTGCAACATCCACCTCGAACGTTGGACTTTGTATGCATCTAATAAATGATTTGCAACAGGACTCAATCCTGCTGACAATGCGATAATATTGGCGCCAGCGCACTTCGATTCTTATAAATTTTCCGCATCGGCACAATGGACGCGCATACGCACTTTACAGATAAGGAACTTTGCGTACCGGCAGAGTTATGCACAAAGTATTTCAATTATTTTATAATTACTTTGAACATTTCACAGGGCTCGATTCGAGGTGGATCCGGAATTTAAGTCAGGCGGTTGGTCATACAAAGAGACAAGACAGGAGCGAGAGATAAGCAGGAGGGGGGGGGGCTAGACAGCACACAGATCCGGCAGATTTTTCCAGAAGAGAAAGACTTTTCACGTTCCCAACTCCTAGAGGCAAAAAGAAAAATTTCGAATATACAAGTCTGACAGATTTTGCAAAAAAATTATGCACAATTTTGGATGAAAACCACCATACGGGCTCGAAAAATTGGTGAAAAGGAGTTGTTGTCAAAAGTAGCGTGTGATATACATGCACAGTGGCAATTTGCTATTCGCGTGATTACAACCTTTGCCTTTAAACAGTTGATTTTACAGCAACTAGGAACAAACAACTCGGGCGTCAGCGCAGTTTGCGGTTCCCCCGCACGAGAAGAAAAATGGGAGCAGGACTTTTAGGCGCCAGGACGTTTACCCGCCAGGTCGATTAGGCGCGCAGTCGTTTAGTCGCCGGGACTTGTAGGCGCCGAGCCATTCAATTTTATTTGCGTATCAATTATGAATGTAGGGGAAACTATGAAATGGTGGGTTATTTTTAAGAGTATTTCATTTGAATTTATTGCAATATGCACAAAACTTTGTTCTGACAACTTTAAAAGCAATAAATAAACGTTAGTGATAAGAAAAACGAGAGAGGATAGGAAATGTACCTCAAGATTGTTTCTTTGAAACATTAAAAGCCACTCATTAAAGGATTTTATCGAAAAATTTTGAACAGAAATAGTTAAATGAATAGTAGGGTCTTCCCGCAGCGTAAACTACTAGTCTTAATAATGTACTATAAATTATATAAAAAATTTATAAACCTTTTGTGACCTACCGTAAGTCTTTCAATCAATAAGAAGAAGAAATTGAAGTTATAATTATGTATTTTAAATCGTAAACTTATTAATTTATATTTTACAATGAGGTAGTATTGATTTTTACATGATACTGTTTGAGCGTCTTAATTTAAACAATTTTAATATCTTCTTCTAGCTTAAACTTCAGATACAAATACAGTAAACTTCCGTTTATTTTAAAAATCGCTTATCTTAAAGTTCACTTAGTTTAACCTCCCTATCCGCACTTATTTTAAGTTGCGCAGTTTCCTCATCTCCCACCATGGTCCCTGTACACTGACCAACGCGTCAGTGGCTGACCAATCAAAAAAGAGGCCCGAAGAGCGCCCTCGTGTTCTTAATATGAGTATTTTTTCACGATGTCATGGGAATACGTCTCACGACGTTTACGATAAAATATGCTAAATGTAAAAGTAGAGCACATCAATTTGATCAGAACCGGGTACTCTCACCTCAAATTTCGTATAGTAAATTGTATTTCGCGAAACACTTGAAACACTTGAAAAATATGACTATCGAGACCTTTATAACGTACCTTTACGTTTCGGAGATTTTCTCCAAAAAGTCATATGCGGTATGTCATGTTGCAAAACTCACTATTCCGCGAAATATTTGCGTCGTTTTCTGATTCTACAATATTTATTTTAGTTGGCAAATTGTCATACTCCAACAAAAACACTTGAAAAACACTGGTGCATGCATGCAGACTAAGGGACCGCGATTTTTTCAACTGCGCAATAAGCCGGATATCAACTCGCCTGAACCGTTTTCATAATATTTCGCAATATACTCGACTGAGTACTCGTACACGGCGACCCTTCCGAGGCGAGAGTCGCAACCATCTCTCACCCCTTGAGCTGAGGAACTGCGTGGGCCAGCAGTTCTAGAAATGTCGGGTGTATTTATTTGTATTATTATTGATAGTATTTATTGATTTCAAATCTACCCGCGCTTTTCGGTTGAAAAAGTGGTGTACAGGCGGCGACTCGATACAAGAACGGGACAGCCAATGAACGACGTTGATAAAAATAAGCTTCCGAATCGTGGTAGAAGTGAGGGCCCCTCCAGCTTTAAAATAATTGGTCGGGTACGTTTCAAGGACCTTAAAATAAAAGGAAGTTAACTGCAATACAGTAAATCCCAGGGACAACTTTTATTTGAGGTTGGATAAACCCGTTACAACTAAGTGACGACTACAATTATCCGACATAAGATAATTTTTATCAGCCTCTTGATAAAAATTATCAAAAATAAACTGAGATGCTTAATGTATACTTTTTTTCAATCACGTTTGGACATAATTTCTTTCATGGCGTTCAAACACAATTATACATCGAATGACTTAAATCTTATCAGTGGTCTCTTTTATCTTATTCCACATTGACTCAGTAAGCCAATCAGCCAGCAAAAGCTCCCACTGTGACATCGACGACCAGTACCAGTAGGTCATGCCCCACTCAGCCATCAGCGGCAAATGATGAGTCGGTGCGGGAGGATATAAAACAGTGAACTGTGAAAATTCAATTTATTCGATCTCAAGCCGTTTCGCCGATCTGGCGACCAAACGTCCTGCGTCAAAAAGTCCAGCGCCTAAGCCTCTCGCGTCCAAACAGCCACGCCTAAACATTACGTACCCAAGAGTGCTGGACCAGATTGTATCAAGAACTTCTGGTGGAAGAAGTTTACTTCTACACACCAACATTTGGCCCCCATATTCACCTCATATTTAAAGTCGGATCCATCCATTCCCCAGTGGCTGGTATTAGGACGCACTATACTCCTACCAACAAAAGGCAACTTGTCCAACCCAGAGAATTACAGGCCAATATCTTGTTTGAACACACTGTATAAGATCTTTACAGTTCTCCTGAACAACAGGATTATCCGAAGAATTGAGCCTGTGTGGCGAGAGATATACGAACAACGTGGCTCGAAAAAAGGTGTAGCAGGCTGTCGAGAGAACCTGCTAATTGACAGGTGTGTCTGTAAAAACAGTGCAGCCCATCAACGCGTCCCGTCAATGGCCTAGGTTGACTACCGGAAAGCTTTCGATTCAACCACTCATAGACTTATCATCTGTCTGTTGAAAAGCTTGAAGGTGCATCCAAACATAATGAGATGCATAGAAAGGTTGATGCCTCTTTAGAAAACTAGATTTACTATCTCATCTGGATAACTCTGTGGCGACACTAACCAGCGCGAGTATAAGGTCACTCATGTATTTTATATAGATGAGCTGAAGAAGCCTGAAGCTGAAGCCTCTGGTAAAAGCACAAACTGCCATCAATATCGTCAAAAAGTACAAAGGAGAGATTGGGGTGGACTTTGGATTGGATAAATGTGCCAAAATTCATCTGAATTAGACATCTTAACATTGGAGAGACCTATACATACCTGGGCGTGCCTCAAAGCCGCATTCAGGACGTAACATCAGTAAAGGAGTCTCTCCGAAGCAGATACAAGCATCTTCTTCGACAGATTTGGTCTTCCAATCTGTCAGCGTTGAAAAAGATATCTGCGACTAACATGCTTGCCGTCCCGTTTCTACTATACTCGTTTGGGGTGGTTCAATGGACGAAGAACGAACTTAAGGCCCTTGATGTCACCACACGTTGGATCATGGATATGCATAAAAGCTTGCATATCAATTCGTCAGTTCCGCGATTATACATTTCACGTCATCAATGCGGATGCGGACTTCTGAATCTTCAGTGTCTAAATGACCGAATTGTTCTAAGTACCGCCTATATCGTTGCCAATGGCAGAGACCCTCTTCTAAAAATTGTCAGGAACCATGAGATGATTGAAAAAATTTCACCAAGAGCTACTCGACAAGAAAATGCACTGAAACTTTCACAGAAATGTAGAAAAACAATCCTTTTCGAAGGAGCAAACTTTTGCTTTTCTCAGATCATCAGGGCTTAATTCAGGTACAGAGGGTTTTATTTTCGCATGCCAGGCCGGTGTCATTTCCACCTTAGCATACCGTGACCGCATTTTATGTCAAGAAGTTCCAAGCGATAGGTGCAGAGCGTGTCATGCACACGCTGAGTACCTCGAACACATACTATCGGGGTGTCCCACCCACGCAGGAACGACGTACATCTACAGACATAATGCGGCCCTAAGAGTGCTTTATTACCACCTTTGTCGCTCTTCGGTGTTGGCCGCGACCCTGCCCTGCGGAACGCTCCAAGGGAGATGGAGTCAATCGTCCAAAACGAGAACTGCCAACTTTTCTGGAACTACGATTTTCGGACAGCAGTCTCCGTTGCACACTCGAGGCCTGACATTGTTCTCCAAGACTTCGAGAAACGAACTATATCCGTGATCGAATTCTCGGCTCCGTCCGAATACAACATCACTGCCAATGAGAAAGAAAAAGAGGAAAGGTATCAAAACCTTAAAAGGGAGCTGCAAAGACTGTACCCAAAATATTCCGTACAAGTAATTGTCCTTCCTGGGGAAAGTATCGGATAAGAATTAATTCCATGCCAATCCGAATCAATCCGGAATGCAATTCAATCCGAACTCGGATTCATTCGGATTGAAAATTCAGTGTATATCAATCCGAGTTCGGATTGATTCGAATTCATTCGGATTGAAAATTTGTTTCGGATTGATTCGGATTGGTTCGTTTTGGAGTTCGGATTGAACCGGATTGAGTCGGATTCATTTTTGACCGATTTGGAACGAACGAAATGTAGATATTTGTTCGGATTGGTTCGAATTAACTCGGATTGGTTCGGATACAGATTCCGGTATGATTCGGAAGGAATTCCTATCCGATACGTTCGCCAGGGCTTGTGATAGGTGCTCTCGGAGGTGCGAAACTATCACTGGTTCGTAGCCGTCAAGCCATACCTGCGTGCCAAAAATATGCCAAGGCAGTTGCGAGATGGATGCAGAAAGCTGTCATCCTTGGGTCGCTTCGTGTTCTCAAAACACACGAGGGTTTCGCCGGTCTGTCGTTGTGATTTCATCGTGTCCCGTGACCACCCATCTCACGGTTGTGAGACGTCGCCATAAGTGTGATTTAACGCGGTTCTACTGGGAGCCGGTGTCATTTTTAGATGGCAGTTGCTCCCAGTGAGATTCTTCGGTGGTTGTTTAAGCTTATTTTTTAATTATATGTATACATATATATTTGCCGGATCATCGTATTGAGTTCGTCGCAGACTGTAACCACCTATCTCACGCACGTGAGACGTGGTTACAGGTGAAATTTTACCGCGATTTCGCTGGGTATGACAAACTTTTAACTATATATATAAAGCAGAAATAATTTTAAAGTGTCATCCTCACTTCGTAGTCTTCATATTGCAGCGAAATTCAATGAACCCGCATACTCACTTTAGTTTTTTATCATCCTCTTTTCAGGAGGGGTTTTATCGTTTGAGGATACTGAATAATTAATATTACCTTTCTTTTTTATTTAATTTTACTTGAAGAATATAACAATAAACCTTGCATTCAATCTAATGAGCGACTTTACCCCGCTTAAAGGCGTAATCGTACATCGACATCTGTTGTTTTCTTCCTATACGAGAAGCCTTATTATTGAGTTTTGAAATACCCCAGGGAGAAATTGACTACTGATGGCGCGATAGTATGCTAGACTATTTAGGGTACTGGTTCTGCAGTATTATTAAACCCCCTATAATGATAACTATATGTTCTATACTGACACATTACTAGCCCAGGCGCGGATCAACAATGGCGGCGAAACGGCGCTCGCCTCCCCCCCAGGATTTTCTGACTTACCTTCACTTTTTTCTTTTTCACTGAGAAATGAAGAAAAGCTATAAAAAGTATGCAATTTCATAATGGCAAAAATAAATTAAATTTTGTTAATTAATATTTGAAAGATTGCTAAATATATCAAATAATATTAAATGTGTATAATGGTATATGCACCAATGAGCCAGTAGTATGCCAGTGGACAGTTTTACCAGTACTAGGCCATTACTACAATTGCCCCCTAGGATAAGACGGTGGATGAGCGAATTTACCCCACATAACCGTCTTTAACCCCCTTTACGGTATTTTAATTTATTTCAGAATATTGCACAAAGAAATTTAAAATTGGCTAAACTCGTGAATTCATGAGCAATGCTGCAATAATCATAAATTTATAAAAACAATCGCAATGATAATTTGGATAACTTCAAACGTGCCGAATCATAAGAAAAATCATAAAAAATATATAATCGATAACCCGATAAAGCTAACTGAGGACATTCACGTAGGAGTGATTATAAACTTTTGATTGCGAGACAATAATAACTGCGATAGATTACTTTCTCTTTTTTGCAATATTCGTCAACACTAATTTCAAAGACTGCATTTGAATCGTTATTGTCTTCATGCAAAAACTTTTTATTTTAGCTGGTGCAAAGAGTCCTAATAATTATGATACACAGAATATTGATATATAATTCGCTACGCGAATTACCGTTCATTACACATGCGCGGTTGCGCAATTTAATCTCCAAATGTGGGTAGCAATAATAATAACACAATTAGGGATCGTTGCTCGAAGCTTATCGACAAAACCTTTTGCGGAATCGGGGATCGGGGAAGCTTATTGCTTATATTGTACGTTGAGACTCGTTTAGACACGCCTTGGGAGAAGAATTATCGACATCGAGTATCCAATGTACTGTAATCGAATAACGATATCCAAAGTAGTAGTTTGCAGGATATAAATTCAATACCTATGATTTCATTTTAAAATCGAGAAACTTGGTGTGTTTAGACTTACTGTTTTTGTTTACTGAATGGGAGGTACCTAAGCCATGATCATATCATTTATTTTCGTATTTCTGTTCCGAGCTTTTTACATTCTCATTGATGAGAGTGTCATGGAATCGTCCAAATTTTCGACCACTTTTTTTAAAACGAATCTTTACGTTTTGACAAATCGAATCGGTCTTTGATACACATTTTTAGGGTCCCAAAATTACGTCAAGTTCATTAACCATCAGATTAATTCAACCAACTCTATATTTATACAGACTCTGTGCTGTACGGTAAAATGCTGACGGTCAACTTGAGTAATGAGATAATCCTCAAAGAATGTGGTGTGGAGGAAATAGTTGACATGTGTGAAAGAAATTCATTAAGATGGTTTGGGCATGTTGAGAGAATGAAAGACGAACGGCTGTCGAAACAAGTGTATCAAGGTAAAATAAATGGCAGTGTGCCGAGAGGCAGGCCGCGAAAAGAATGGTTAGAATGTGTAAATGAGAACCTAATTCGAAGAGACATAAAAAGCCATAGAAACACAAGAGCTTGCATGAGTAAATGCATGGACGTGAAGGAAGCTAAACAGGTATGCCAAGATAGGAAAGTGTGGCGACAAATAGTTTATAAGAAATGCATGAAGAAGAGTGTCAGTGGAGTTAGGTTGTAAGTCCATGAAACGTTTCATTGAAACATTGAAAGTTTCAAGAAACAATGAAACGTTTAATGGGACCAAAGTTTCTGAAACGTTTGAAAGTTTCACAAACACGTATGCGCTTGCGCACTCATGTCAGGTTAAGGTTAGGTAATATAATGGCGTTGTTCAATGGAATAATCGTGCTGAAACTTGAAAGCTTGATAATACGAACAAATACGAGTACAGGCGCGATTACAGAGTACCGGACTACTGAGTTACGGGGTAAGATTTGAAAGATTGTTCGTCACAAGCACTGTGTACACAAGTACTTTACGCAGCACGTTAGTGAAGGACGTGTTGTAAAAGTTAAACGCAATTTTTACACGTGGCCGAATCTAAGAAATATGACGAGAATGATTCTTCTATTAAAAGTTTTATGCAACAAGTACCCGGCAGTAGTTAAACAAGAAATGAGTACAAAAACGTGTACTCCTAATCCTGATCTAGCTGATCTTTCTTATGCAAATATGTATTTCTATATCAAATATTTATTTAAAATATTGATTGAAGTTTCTATATTTTTAATGAAATCGTTTTAAAAATTAAACATTCTAAAAACTCAATATGTATTAAATACGACATTTATTTTCATTTTATTGAAATAAATTTTCAAATTTTTTAAATAAAATATTGTAAAAATTACATGTTATTAACAATTAACACGTGATTTATTTATTTAAATTAGTTGAAACGATTTGCTTTAAGGGATACTATTAAATGTTTATATTTAATACTTAATAGTATCTTTTATATTTTGAATTTTCCCGCCCTAATGTTTGAAACTATGAAACGTTTCCAAAGTTTCACAAAACTTTTCATTTAGTCAAAGTTTCATGAAACTTTACAACCCTGAGTGGAGTGAATGACGCCTGAAACAAAAGACCTTGGATACTAATGGGCTCGAGTGGAGAGCTTTACATTATGACTTTCTGAGGCTCTTCACTTGGGGTGATCGCTAGAGAGATTGATCAGCAACCTGGGTCGTAGTGATTTTGCGAAACGAACGTTTTGTTCAAATAAAAAACACGGGAATCCTGGATCAACCTGAAAAATCTATAAGACCTCCCCATATATGGCTTAACGGTATAATAATAATAAAATTCAAAAATTTAGGGCATTTAAAAAATTTGTAACAAAACTTTTTTTAAAGTGACAGAAATTTTTGTCAAAGTTTCTGATTGTTATATGACATATAATCATATAACTGACAGTTATATGATTTTCAATATTTTCAAAAAATAGTAACAAATAGTTTTTTAACAGATTAAGAAATTTCAATCGACATTTTTATCAGAAATCAAATATATTTAAAAATTATCCATAAGTTTCAATTATGATTTTTCGTAGATTGCAATAAGATTTACAAATTATCTTTATGGCACTTTCCGATTGAACGCAAATTTAAAAAGTTCATGAGAATTAATAGTCAAGCAGATTACTCATATTGGTATCTTTTTAAAAAGCATTGAAATTATGTTTATCATAGAAATTTCTAGAAATTTTTAGAAATGTGTGGCCTATCCTAAAGTTTTAAACAGTCAAGTAAAGTTTCGACAAATGTTTTTTCAGTGGAATTATCCAAATATTCAATCGTTAGTTTCTAACGGATCTTTACGTTTCGGCACTCGCGGATTACGCGAAAATCATAAGATTTTCTTGGCGTCTGAATGTGTGTCTGTATGTATGTCTGTTTGGTTACCGGAAAGTTAGAGCCGCTCTAACTTTTGAACGACTTGATCAATCGAATCAGCTTTGGATACACTTTTTGAGGGTCGCAAAATGAAGTACAATATCGTTCAACGCAGATTATTCAAATACAAATCGAAAATTAAGAGCACTTAGAGTTAGAGCATTTTAAAAACTAAAATAAATTTTTAAAAAGATTTTCAGACATTTTTGTCAATGATTCTGATAGCGAACAAAAATAATTGAAAATTATCTTCACGACAGTTTTAAATTCGATAAAAATAAAACAAGTTATATTTTAGATGCGTTACAATTAATTTCCTTGATGAAATATTAAATTCTTAATTCATATGTGATTGTAACTATATTTGCTAAAGTTTGCCTTTCATTTGACAATTACACATATAATAACGTACGAAAATGAGCGCGAGGCGCGAGAGTGTACCCGCGCGCCTCGGGCGCGTTCAATATTGACAAGCAAACCGTTGAAGGGTTCTTTAAATGTAATATAGAAAATAGAAGCGAAATGAAATTGCAGTGTAACCTAGAAATAAATATAAATTAATATGTATACGTTACATTAAAATATGAGGTTAATAATATTTCAAAATTACAAATCAAATTTTCAAAGTTTGGAAATGATTAATTAAATATGAGTATTTGAAAGTAAACAAACTTTAATTGGTGGAACAATTTTTAAAACATCAATAATTCAAAATTGATTAATTTCATTTTGGAAGGCTTTAAAAGAATTCAAATGATTAATTTTGAAAACTAGGTATAGTACCTATTTAAAGTACAAATACTTCATATCTCCAACCTTATTTAGAAATTACAAAAATTTCTTCGAATAATTCATTCGAACAATTGTCGCACGTATAAATATTAAATGGTAGCCCGTGCAGAAATTGCCCAGGTTTCTGGTCGGATCCCGGCCGAGTTACCCCTGGTTGGGTTTCATGGTCGGGAGCCGGCCGGACCAACCCTGGTTAGATTTAATTGTCGGGAGCCGACCGAGGACTGGTCAGGATACTTTTTTTGTAGAAATTGCACATTTTTTAACAGCCGTGACATTATCAAAGACGTGCTTACGGATGTATTAGATCAGTGAAACATAATTTAGACTTTTCAAATTCTTGAGAAAAAATAAGAACATTTATGTCTTCCCAATGTTTTAACTTATTAATTAAAACTGTTATCCATTCTGCAATGTGTATTAGCAGAATTGTTACAATTTTCTCTGTATTCAGAAAATTTGTACTCTGCACACTTTCAAATTTACCGCCATACCTGACGCCTTCTGCGCCTGGCGAGTGGCGTCAGCGGAGACACTTGCAAGTTTCAGTTTTTCACCTCAAACGAAAATGCAAGTTGCATTCATCTCGCGTCGTCTCCGCGAAGTTAATAAATAAAACCCGGTATTAAAATCAACCTTATTTCAGTAGTCAGTTTGAAACCCCCACTTAATGCGCGAATAATTATTATTTTATATTAAAGTATAGTGTTGTGTATTCATTTTTTCCTTTCCTACTTCCTAACCTCAAATCACCACGTGGTTTCCAAAATAAAACAATGGCTAGGAGATTCTAGCATCAGTGGTTGAAACTCTTCTCTAATTTCATCGCGAGAATTTGTTAACTTGATTTCACATTTAAAGTTCACCGTATTCTTTACGATGAGCCGTAAGAGACAATCCAAGTTACCAATTTCTCGCCTGAAGCAAAATTTTTTAACCGGTCTGTGGCCGGGTTACCCGACCGGTATGAAAGCCGGAATCCGACCAGTTTACCGTGACGTTTTTGGCCGGATCCCGTCCAGTATCCCCGGCCAGCGCCTGGTTTAAACTGGGGCTATCCGGCCGGCTCCCGGTTACCATTCCTACACGGGAGGCAGCGATCAAGTATGAATTTGGATAATTTAATAAAACAAATACATTTTTCCAAATAATTTCTAAATTATGAAATATATAAAATTAGTTATTATAAAGTTGATCTACCCAATCAGAGGATTTTAAGAAATTTGGGCGCGAGATAAAAAAAATGATATTTGTATAAAATAAATAAATAACAGACATTGTAGGTAGATAGAATTCTTTACAAGACTGAAAAATATCGTAAATATTTTGTAGAAAGTGGAATTTTTGCAAAGAGTGTCGAGATTGACATTTAAAATTGTTTTTAATGCTTCATATATCATTAGATAAGATATATCTAGTAGTTGGAATTTTCATTGGGTACAATCTTCGGGAATGCAAATGGCGCATTATTTCGAAAGGAGCGTTAATTCAGTCTGACGAGCCAATCTGGTGCGTTCATGTTCAACCGATAAATAACGTTCTCAAGTACACAAGTACGTACTACCTGAGACGTACATGTGGGTGAATGGGCCTTGTGAATCACACGCGCAAGCAAACTAGTGGGGTGATTACCCATAGGTGCAGTGGTCGAACAAAATTATCTATTGGTAATTTATTAGATCATTCACGACCGGTGAGGAGTTACGTATAGGAGCATATAGCCCAATAAATTCCGGACATTTTAAGCCCAAGGAGAACCCTTTATGTTGAAAAATGAGTCGCCGGGGCATTTTGGAAGTTGAAATTTCTAAAAACCGCTTTTCGAGGAAAAAACATATAAAGTTGGCGAGTAGCACGTATTATACTTTTCCTTCGCACATTAAATGTATCCATTTCCTCAGTTTTCTTACTTTTCATATTTTTGTTTAAAACTGATCTGATATAGAAAAAAAAACGAAACTATCACGGTGGGTCGCGACTGACTTCAACACAAAAGGGCTTGCACCTCCTGTTTTTTTCTGTTTACACTTTTGGGATGTCTCACGATCATTTTAAACACAAAAACGAAAAAATTGTTAGGGTTATTTTTGAGAAAACTCAAGTTTTTTTTTGAAGAGCTTATTTAACATGTTTTTATGAAAATAACTTCGAAGTAAAATTTTATTGGCTCGAAAAGTTTAATGCAGCATTCAAAAAAGGGAAGTATAGGTTCTGAATATCTTACGAGAGCTAAATAGCTTCAATATTTTCGAAAAATGTTGAAGAAAAAGTGTAAAACTATGAGTGTTTGAAAAATTTCTTTCTTCCTGCCCATCCCAGGTGCTAAAACCCTATCAGAATTAAAGCGTATAAAATTCGCTAAAAACAAAAAAAAAAACATCGAATGTTCTATTTATCCCTTAAGAAGTCGATTTTATGTGCGGATAATTTGTTTGAAAAATGAAAAATTCGAATGTTTGTGATAATAACTCATTTCCTAGGCACAACTGGGGAAAATTGCCAGTAAATCAATTGAAGTAGACTCAATTTGAAGTAGAGCTAAAAAAAACAAAGCTGTGGCTGAAATAACATCGAAATTATGGACTTTTACACATAAACATTTTTTATGAAATATTGTTACAGATCCATTTTTTGATTAAATTTTTCGTATTCCGAAATAACTCATTTCCTGAGAATCGCAGAAAGCTACCCCGGATAAATGAGAGTAGACAACATTTTGAGTAAATAAAAAAGCTCTATATCTCCAATAGTATCGAAATTATATCCATCTTTTTCAGATTTACTCAAAATTTAGTCTTCTTGAATTTATTTAGTGGAACATTTTATCTATGATTTTCAAGAAATTACTTTATTTCGGAAAACGAGAAATCTAATACGAAAATTGATGTTTAACACAATTTCATAACAAATGGTTATGTGTAAAACTCCATGATTTCGGTTTTATTAAAGCTAGGGAGATTTTTTTTTATTTTCGAAATTGAGTCTACTTTAATTTATTTAGTGGCAACTTGCACCAGTGTTGCCTAGGAAATAAGTATGTAGATTTTTAGACTGTTAGCACGATAACTTTCAAAAGAATTGACAGATTGGATTGGGCTTTGGAATACTCCTAAAGTGTCCTAAAATGAAGATCAACTTCGTTACCAGCCATTTTGGATAAAAATTCAAAAAGTGAGCGCATTTATAAAAATTTGTTAGACCACTTTTTTTAAGATTTAAAATTTCTATCGACGGATATTAATAATACTCAAAAAGGCGAAAAAAATATTCTTATGACTTTTTTGATAAAATCAAAATTACTGGAGTTATAGCATTAACAAAATTCCAAAAAACAAACGAAAATGAACATTTTAAGAAAAAAAAACGCACGATATGAAAAAAGTCAAGAAGGGAAAAACGTTGCTTTTCCAACACCCTGCAATATTGTGATAAGAACTTTTTGAATTTTTTGAAATTTATAGAATTCAAATTTTGATCGGACAAAAAAAGAATGAAAAATAAAAAATTCCATTTTGCGGTCAAACTATGCAGGATACGATAAAAATGAAGCAACAAAAATTGCACATATAAAAAAGATCTAAAAATTTTGTTATGGATCACTTTTTGATAGGATGCGTGGTTTTTGTTTTACTCGTAAAAAATAGTATTAAAAATAGAAAAATTAAATCTTTGGAAAAACGACGCGTAAACAGATGAATAGACAAAAATTGTGCCTTCAAAAAAGATCTAAAAATTTGTTAGCAATCACTTTTTGATAGGACGCGTAGTTTTTGTTTTAATCTTAAAAAATTTAATTTAAGATAAAACTATAAAGTTTTTGGACAAACGACACAAGCCATGAAAAAAGTTAATAGACAAAAGTTGCTCACACAAAAAAGAGCTATACAAATTTTTACACAAATAATTTTTTTAAAGAAGCTTAGTTTTTGTTTTAATCTCCAAAAATAGCATTAAAAATTAAAAAATTAAATTTTTGGAAAAACCAAACAAGAGACGAAAAAAATTAATAGTTAATAGTTGTTGAACCAAAAATGAAGTACAAATTTGGTATAAACTTTTGTTATAAACATTTTCTTAGAAGCACTTTAGGCTAGGATGCGTATTTTTGGTTCAAATCGTAAAAAATGACATTAAAAATAATCAAATTAAATATATGGAAAAACCGACACAAGTTGCAATAAAATTAGGGGTGTGCAAAAAACCCAAATCTCGAAGTTCGAACGAGTCGAGTCGAGCTTGTTAGCTTTCGAGTCGAGTCGAGCTCGATCAGGTTCGAGTCGAGTCGATATCGAGCTTTCCAGAAAGCTCGAAACTTTTCGAGCACTCGAATGTTTTCCCGAACTCGAAACTTTCGAGCTGCTCGAAAGTTTCAGGTTCTGGAAACTTTTGAATAAACAAGAATTTGTTCAAACCCGATACTATGAGGTTTTTCGCATTGCTAAAAGCGAATTAGAAATTAAAATTCAAGATTTTTTATCCAAAAGGATGAACAAATCCTGTAAAAATTCAACAAACTGACGAAATCCCTGAATATCATAAATTTCTTCAAAATTTCAACTATATTTATGATCAGAAGTCCGAAAAAAAACTCTAGTATACTGAGTCTCATGGAGATCCGTCAGTTTATTAAAATTTTATTCTAACAATTTATTGAAATCCTCAAAAATTCAGTCGCCGTTTTGGATGAAAAATCTCGAATTCTTACTTTTGACTCTAAAATCACTGTTAGCAATTCGAAAACCCCCCTAGTACCGGGTTCGAAGAAATACTTGTTAATTTCAAAAGCTTCGAGCAGCTCGAAACTTTCGCTCTTTTTGCACACCCTTAAATAAAATGTTTAATAACAAAATTGTTTTTTTTTATAGGATGTGCACTTTTTTTAATGATAAAAACAAGACAATGCAAATACGTTTGTTTTCATACCAATGAAATATTATACTTACGACGATCATAGACGCAGACATCGGACATGGAATAATTGCAATCTGAACTCACCTGAAACAAAAACGAAATAATGTTTTGTAGCATGATGAGTAAGTTCTCTAGAAAATCAGTAATATTCTACTGAATAAAATATAGGGAGTGCCGTAGAAAACAGAGAACATGCAAATTATAAGAATATAGGGTCATTCGTCTAATTGGTCTTGCGACTTATTAAAAATAATGGTTATTGTCAAACAATGTGCTTGATAGTGGTGTAGTCCTAAAAAATAAAGTGGCCTCTGGCGGTACTTTCATAGAAAGTTGGACTTACGATGGAAACTTAGAGAATAAGCGACAGACTTTGTCTCTAACTTAGGAAATTGAATTCTTGAAAGTTAACTGAAACTTACAAAAAAATACCTTAAAATTTACCGAAAATTTATGGAAAATTACCAGAAAAATT
>CAKNWW010328398.1:0-16452 GCA_932074435.1 Andricus kollari
TTCGGTAGTAGGAGGTCGATTTGAATGATTTGTTGAGGAAGATATGATGATCTTTCATAATATATCAGTAGCGAGTTATAAAATACCAAAAAAATTGTTTGCTTTGTTTGTATAAGAAAACCTTATTTACTATTTGTAACATAACACTACTGCACCTTAAAAAGTTGTTCGTTGCAGCAAGACACGTTGATTGATCTTTTTATGGTCTCTCTGATTTTCTGGGAATAAGATTTTCGATTTTATTCGTGCTATTATAGTTGTTCTCGTAAGATAAGAAAAAATCATAAAGAATCATTATCATGGTGGAAGAACAAAGAAAGAGTATCACATATCCGTTCACTTACGGCACTCTTTTTGATGGGCGGTTTCGGCCCTTCATGAACTGATTTAAAAAATAAGGTTTGTCAAAAAACGCATGTAACAAAACTTGAATTTGAGATTTAGGATTAGGTAATTTAGGTAATAAGTTGAAATTATCATTATTTCTGAGGACGATTAATTTATTTTTAATTCGAAACAAAAGACTGTAACATTTATAATTAATTAGAGATAAGCCGTACATCGCCGTCGATAACCACCCACCGACCAACTAACTAATTACATTAAAATTTCTTTTTAAAGTAAAAATAACAACTCTGAGGATTGAGGATTATGCAAAAATAGAAATCATGGTATAGAAAAAAGCAAGAACCAAGGAAGGATATCCAAAAAGTTGGACGCCATTCATTCATCGTGGGAGGTGAAATACTCGTAAGAAAAGTTTTAATGTTATGACTAGTGATTATCCACTACTTTTCCGGTGCAAAAAATATTAAAGACTTATATTTGCATATTGGAAAGCTATTGAGATATCGGATCTGAAATTTTAAGGACATTAGTATCGAAAAATACAAATGGTGGTCATTGATTTGTCTTCTTTTCATTCAGCATATTTATTTCAAACGGAAAATTATTTTTACAATCTTTTTTAATAACTGAAAGCAAAACTGTAGTACAATATTTCATCACAGTGTGTTAAAAGATTCTAGCAGAAATTATTTTTATTTGTAAATCTTGAGTCAAAAGGAATTTGATTTCATTTTCTTACTGAAACTTATTGGCTTAACGTAAATGAGCGTTTTTGTTTGGATAAAACATTTCTTTTGGAACGAGAATACGGGACATAAGTATCGTGAAAATAGATTTAGTATGGATCCTAGTATCATCCCCTACTCAAACCCGAAAATAATTATTTTCACTCTGAGTTAGAAAAACGTGAATATCTTCAAAACTATAAACGGTCGTAAGAGCTTTTTTCATGCGGATTTCCACATATTTTTTCGTTCTAGTTTTAAATAACCGAAGGGGTTGACTTTTTTTCTACGCATCAAACTTTTCAGGTTAATTAAAAATGAGCATCTATACGAGTTGAGAACTTTTCGACTCCCTGTGGGCACCTTTCCCCTGCTCTCATTTAATTCACGATTTCATAACTATAAACTTCTCTCCGCGTTCTAATATCTTTGTAGTAGCTTAAAAGACAAAGAATTCATATTTTTATCAATACATCTATACGAGTACAATTTCCAGTGAGATGACTGATCATTTAAATTTTATTACTCTAATACAGAAGAGACAGCATTTTAACTACCGCAGTTTCACTACCGGCTTTCCGCGCTGATAACTTATGCATATTTAAAGTTGACAGTACTGTAATGAAACTTTCCCCTATAAGTTGACAATTTGGTTAGGTACTTGCCACATATATTACCTAGGTTAATCAAATCGTTAAGCTTTAAGTGTTTTTTGCATAACAATTCTTTCTAATATAGGTAGATCATTTCATAATTTTTGGATATGTAATCTTTAAAAGAATCGAAATTCTAATTAGAATCTTCTAAGGTTTTTCTAGAATATTCTGAAATCTTTTGGAGCTTTCTAGAATATTTCAGAGTTTTCTGAAAATTTCTTGAACATTATTCTATTTCCAAAATTTGCTGTTAATTCTGAAATATTCTTGACATATGTAGAATATTCTCGAATTTTTTTGTATGTTTTAGCATTTTTGTCATATAATATTCTAAAATGGTTTGTAAGAAGCTAAAATCTGAAATCATCTATAGTAGTATTCAATAAAATTCTATGCCACTGTAAAGAATTCCAGGATATTCCATAATATTTCAAAAGAATCCATATTTTCAACAGTATTGTAGAATATTCTGAAACATTTCAGAATATTGTAAAAAATTCCAAGTCATACCAGACCCCTATACAATATTCCAGAAAAGTGAAAAACAGTCCCGTATTTATTTCAAATAATTTTCTCAATATGTATACCCATCTCACGGTCGTGAGACGTGGCGACAGGTGTGATTTATATTCTGATAATATTCTGATATTATATCAGAAGATTCAATGTTCTTCAAAAAGGCTGCAGAATATTCTAGTACATTGATGAAACACCTTGCGAAAGAAACATCAAAGGAGATTCCACTTACTACGTTAATTCGACTGGCGACGTAAGTCTTCCCACGGCTGTGCATGAAAAAGTGGCGACAAATTTCTGGCACACAGTTTGGTCTTCTTACTATTACTTCATGGTTTTGGCACATTTCATACGGATATTCACTATTCAAAAATATTGTCATGAATTAATCGCACAGCTCATACCAAAATTATCAATCCTATAAATTAATGGTACTCGACGCGTCGGGGGCGTCATGAACAATCCGTCACCTACCGTCAAAATCACAACTTAGGCAATGAAGACTCTGCTAGCAATAATTCACAAAATGACGTGACATTGATATTCAGTTTGCCTTTTCGTGATGAGCTGCAATGCATTAGCGACCTAATTAGCCACTCGGCCTGATTACACGCTCAGAGTAGAGAACTTCCCGAAGTGCGACCCGGACGGTCGCGCTAATTGCTCCTGATGAAGATGGTCTTCCATAAAACCGACAGAGCGTGTACACAAACAAACTTGGCTTACTCGGAGTCGCAAAGACTCGCAGAGCTAATTACTATCAAGCAAAAAGCAACCGAAACCTTGATAATCCGCTTTATACAAATTGCGTGCAACCACCTGCCAACAAAACTATACAAGACATTAGGGAAAACTATGCAAGAGTACACGGAGAAACTTTTGGTTACAAAATTTGATATTATGGAATTTTTGTCACAATAAGACAATAGCAAGCTAGGATATAGAATCACGGTTGCAAACATTACTATTGTGAACATTAAATTGGAAAGTTACTAAGTTTATTGAAATATAATAATAAATGAATAAAAAAATAACTAAACTTTCTATAATCTCTAGAAAAGACTGTGAAGTTTACAAAACAAAGTAGGAATGACATTCTTTCGATGTGCATTCTTCTTATTTCTAATTCTTTCTGTAGAAAAGAGGAGAATAAAAATAAGTTTTTATTCACTATTTTATGTATAGTTAAAACTTTGTCCTGATGACAAACGTGGGATTTCAAATAGAGCGCTTGCCATTCCTCACTATTATGAGATAGGCAAAGGACTCGTGCACCCTGAGGCCACGAAGAGACCCAGGGATGACCAAGAGCACCGATGATCAGGAGGACTAGTTTAACAGAATATTCTGGCTATAACAGTCACAACTTCCTTATAAGGTCTTTACACCTCTCTTTCCTTTTATTCTCTTTAACTGTGATACTCTTGTCAACTTGTGCCGAAAATTCGATAACGATGGTTCGTTTCTCGAAGCCAAGGAAAACTATGTCAGGTCTGAAGTGAGCGAAAGAAACAGTTGTCAAAATTATGTAGATCCAGTATATTCGGCACTTCTCATTTTCGGCAATTGACTCTATTTCCCTACGACCGTTTGACGGAGCGGTATCAGGGCTAATGCCTTAAAAGTGACAGCAATGGTAATAAAGAATTCTTAGTGCCACATTGTGCCTTTGGATGTATGTTGTTTCCGCATGAGTTGAACAAATATACAGTATGTGTCCTAGGTGCTCGCTCTGATTGCTCGCTCAGCAGCTAGCATCGGGAATATCTTGGCTCAAAATATGGCGACGGTATAATAAAGTGGAAATGACACCGTCTTCACACGCCAACATGAAACCCTCCGTGCCCAACTTCAATTCGGGTGATTTGAGGAAAGCAAACGTTAGCTCATACGACATCGACTGATCCTCCACATTTCTGTAGAAGATGCCGTGCATCCTCTTGTCGAGGAGCTGTTCGCGGAAGTTTTTCTCCTGTGCTTTCTTAATCCGCGCCTTCAGGAGTGAGTAGTCGAGATGGATAAAATTTGATGCATTTTGCTCACCCTTGATATTGGAGTCAAGGCCGAGTATTTCCGCAGCCTGCTCCATTGCTTTGTACAATAACGCCCCTTTGCCCACTTTTTCGTGTTTCCTGACCATTTAAGAAGACGGTCTTGTCCATTTGCGACTGTATGTGCTGTACCCAGAATAATCCTGTTGTGAAGACATTCAAGATGCAATATTCCACGACCACCTTGATGACGTGAGACGTAAAGTCGCGTCACGGACGACTTCAGGCGCAAGCTTGTGTTCATGTGCATAACCTTTCGTGACCAATGAATAGAGTATTACTGGGACGGCAAGCATGTTCGTTACATATACTTTGTTCCTCGCCGACAGTTCGGAGGGCTAAATCTGTCGGATAAGACGTGTTTTATCTGCATCAGAGAGCATCCTTTATCTATGTTACGTCCTGAAAGCGGCTCTGCGGCACGCCCAGGTATGTATAGATCTCTCCTACGCCAAGGTCTCGTATAGCACTTCTGTCGAAGAAATCAGGGTCCTCGGAGATGCCAGTAAATTTTTCTCGCTTCAAATGAACCGGGTTTGCCGCAGAAGTATCCTTGGAAATGGCGAAGTGCGAGAGATAGTGGCAATAATGTGGGGCAAAAGAGTAGAGAACATATGGTGTCACCCTAAAACATGCCTCTTTGGAAGATGACACTGTTAATCGTCACACGATGTTTTGCAGATAAGATAATAAATTTAGTTTTCCAAAGGGACATTAAGGTCTCTATGCATCTCACTATGTGTGGATGAACCTTCAAGCTTTCCAATAGACAGGTGATAAGTCTATGGGAGGCTACTCGTAGATCGAAAGCTTTTCGGTAGTCAATCCAGGCTATCGACAGGCAGCGCTGATAGGATGCATCTATCGATTGTATTGTTGGCCTGTAATTCTTATGTTTGGACAATTTCCTCGTTTTCGGGAGGAGCACTGTACGTCCATCCAGCAGCCACTCCGAAATAGGCTCTTCCGACTTTAGATATATGGAGAAAGTGCGGGCCAGATGCTGTTGGGTTAAAGAAAACTTCTTCTACCAGAAGCTCTTGATACAATGCCTCTCAATACTTCTTTACCACTTTGATCCACAGTAATTAAAGGGTCTCTGAACAATCTAGATTGGTCAGAGAAAAACTGTTTATTTTCTCTAATCTATCTCTTCCTTCGTTCTAGACTTCTCCTATAGTCATATAGTATCCATATTCTATCAGCAATATGCTGGCTGGTGGTCAGATGCTTTAACTTGTTAGTGTTGTGACGAATCCGTAATTCGTGCGTGAACTGCCGGACCCTGGCAGTGAACTTCCTGCCAGATGTTATGTAGTCAATCACACACTGAATGCGGGACGCGTGTTATCTTGCCCAGCTTATCTTGGTGCTGAGTTAATGCATGAGACTTATGGTCTTATGATCAGTCGTTGGTTTTGTTTGACGGTTTGATTGTTTTGAACCATACTCACAACTAGGTTTCGTGTTATCATTGTTGTTCCCAGGAGAAAGTAAGGAAAGGGTTCGTCCGCCCTCGCAGAGCCCCGCATGCGAGGGTCAAACTGTATACTCTGGCAGATCGTTCGGTATCCCAAAGGCAAAGGTTGAAACACCACTCCCTGGTACCATGCTGCCTTCGGCACAGTTGCTTACGCCTTGGCTTCGTGATTTTTCCTTCGGTACCATCGCTAAACCATTAGCCACTACTGCTTATTTAATTTGTAGCCATATTCAGCAGTAATCCTCGGTACAGGGACCTTCTATTCGCAGACGGAGAACGGGTCCGGTATCCTGGTTAAAGGCTTTCTGTTTCGGCTCATAAAGAAACCCGGCAAAACCGAAATATAAATATTAGAATTGCACACATTATAAATTATGTACATTAGACTTTCAATAAGACATCAATATTATATTCGAAGCTGAAACGGTAGCAGAATAGACGTTTTCTCGTGTTAAAAAAATTATTATTTCGAGACCCTCGACGCATATGACGTCATTCGGCAGTGAATTCCCTATTTTAAATGAGAACTTGCGCAAATCGCTATATTGAAGTATTTTTCCTCTTATTGCACCTTCTTATTTGGAATGGTAATTTTTCTAACCTATTTTGCAAGTTATGTTATTCAAACTGCTAGTTAATACAGCCACGGTTTCATTATTTATTTTATGAATATCACTTTTTCCTAACTTTAATTTGCTATCAAAAATATTAGTATTTCCACCATCTTAAATTGCAATTATTGAGTTTGGATTATATTCATAATTAATATGGAAAAAATATTTCTTCGTATCGCTGTGGCAATAATACCGTTTTTCTAGTATATTCTAACTTGCGATATAACTCTTGAAAGAATAAACGTTATAATACCAAATTTTACAATCAACAGTTTCTCCGTATAGATTACTAACATTTCTAAATTTTTCATACATATAGGAAATTGATCCGTTAAAGAAATAGAAAGTTAGCACGGTAGCACGAGCATCGCATCAGGCTAACTCGAAACTCCAACCCTTATGCGTGTGTTGCCTATCGCTTACGAGCACTTCAAACTAGATTTTAACGTAAGGTGCATTGAGCTTGGGAATAGCCTAATCAATTCCTAGCCTCAATGAACTCAATGTTTCACATAAAAACTAGTGTTATATAATAACTCTTTCTGGATTCACCTGTCAGTCAATCAGTCCAATCTTCATTGTCACCTGCCATTGAATCCCTGACTCCGGACCTGCGTCATTATAATTCAATAATATATATCTAGTAATCCCGTCAACCTTTTTTTGCCAGTTTAAGTCAGTTCAGTTTAGTTAGTTCAGTTAGATTCAGTTCAGTCAATCGTCGTGCGTTTAAAAACTCAAGTGTCCATCAAGTTCAGTTAAGTTCATTAAAATCAGTGTTAACATTGGTCAACTCTCTGAAATCGAAACATTCTTATCTATTATCATTACTTTATATCAACCTTATATTAACTGTCTACCGTCTGGTCTAGAAGATCTGCTCTGACCCAGGTCTGGCGCTATTTTTGCCCAGATTTGACCTTATCTGCACCGTCTAGTCTAAAAGGTCTGGTCTGGCTCAGAACTGACGCTGTTTAGTTACACATGAATAATAAAAGTTCTAAGTTCTGTTTGAAAGGTCTGGTCTGGTCTGGTACAGGGCTTTAGTTGATCAACTATCCCAGAACAAAAAAAGTTCTAAATTCGATCAGAAAATTTTTTGTTAATATATTTTGAAAAAGTTACAATGTGACTAAAATTATAGAAAATCATAAATTCACTTTATCAATAAATGACTTTTTTCTTATCACCTTGACAGTCTGGACTGCTCCAGGTTTCGTGCGGATCCGCTAAATACACTTATGGTGAAAAATTATTTTTTGTTAGTCATAACACAAATATAGGAAGTCCAACCAGCGGCTGACCGGCCTCCAACTAGCTACTAGTCAGCCATTAACTAGTAGTTGACCAGTTAATAGCTGGAGGTTGACCATACGTTCTAGCCTGCGGCTAGCCAAGAAAAAAGTTACACTTTTGGCCAGGCCCAGTCTAGAACATCTGGTCGGCGTCAAGACCGGAAGCCAGTCGGTCTGGTCTGAACCGGGTCTGCGTCAAGGAAAATCTTCCAAACTTTACCCAAAATTTGGGGTTGTACATCAACTAAATAAAGGCTACAAATCAAGTCAGTAAAGTAGCTCTAAACGATTCTTCAGAACCAGTTCGGTAAATGCAAAATGTTTCATTTTCAAGTCAAAGTTTTTAGAGGTTTTTCAAAATAAACGATTTTTGTTATTATCAAAAGAAAATAAAGTGGATGTCCCAGTAATCGTGGTGGTCCCAATAATTGTAAAACTTCGTTATAATTTGAATATACTGTTAAAAAATATATTAAAAGTAACATTTAATGATAAACCCTATTTATTTTTGCTTAGCATTTTATAGTATAAGATGGAATTTCAATTAATTAAAACTAGATAAAAAGCATAAAAATTAGCGACATTATAAGTGGGAAGTTTACATTAAATATCAATTTTTATTAACTTATGGTGAAAATCTTTTTAGGACCTTCCAGCAGTATAATCAATGTATACAGCAATACACGTTGCCTTATATTTTCAAAGAAAACATTTTTTAAATATGTTCGAGAATGGAATCAATTTTTGAAATATTCTAGAGTGTTTAGGAAAATTGTACAATGTTTCAGAATTTTCTAAATTATTCTGAATTTTTCTCTAATCTTCTGGAATTTTCTCAATACTTCCTTATTGTTTGGTATGTTCTAGAATTTTATATAAATTTATAGTAATTTTCAAAACGACAGAGGATATTCTTAAGTGTTTTAGAATATCCATTAACGTTTTCTGATTTTCGACCATGTTCTGGAATGTACTAGATTTTCCTGTAATATAGGATATTGTCTTAAATTTTCTGGAATTCTTCAGAATATCCACGAATTGTATAGAATAATTTTTAAGTATTTATTGTGTTCTAGAATGTGAATGTAAGTTCTGAGAATGTAGCAGAAAATTCTGAAATGAGTAAAAGTAGATAGTAATATCCTTGTTGGAATTTTTTTAGAATTTTCTGGAAATATCAATATACTGGGTGTTTTTTTTTAACTAGAGACATCGAAATATCTCAAAAAATACGCATCCTATGCAAAAATATCCGTAATAAAAACTTTTTATTTTCGAGGGGGAAAAGCGACTTTGAACAAATTTACCCCACCCCACACCCCATGAGGCAGGGGGGGAACTGTGTAATTTCAAATGGGAACCCCAATTTTTTACCACCGATTCAGATTCTCCTTTATGAAAGACGTGAGTTTTATTCAAAAAAAAAATTTCGGTTCGCGACCCCCCCCCCCCCCAGCTGCTTCCTAGGGGTATATATATATTATCGGTATGACAAGCGCAAGTACTAATAAAAATAACTGAGGCCCTAAAAACGTGATTACTTGTTCAAAAAGGAGCGAAATACTTGTTTTTAAAATTATTGAAAAGCTTATTAAATTCCACGCCGAATGACTTCGAATAGAAAAATTCTTAGCCTTTTGAAGTGAATAAACTACGTGAGAAGCTTAAAAAAACAAGAATATCTCGACTTCAAGTTGCTGCGTATCCTAAGAAAGTTGTAGCAAAAATCGGAAATTTATACCACACAGTCTTTGACGTCTTATCTTTAATTTATATCGATAAAACTTGAAAGATATTCACAGGTTCTGGAGATCCGACTAAACATGTTTAAGTCTCAAATATCAAGTTTCATATTATCTTCAAAAGGTCAACAATATCTCAGTTAGACCTCATTTGATGCAAAATTTAATGAGGATTCGAACGGTTATTTAAAAAAGTTTCTCGCTCCCTTTTTGAATGAGTAATCACTTATCACGTTTTAAAGTCAGTAGTGACTTTTAATAGTACTCGCGCTGGTCGTGCCTACAATTTCCGACAGTAGTGTATATCTATCTTTTTACTATATTATGTATTAGATTTTATGATGCATAAAATTATAAATGATGTCATCTTACAAATAGTGAATTTTCAGTTTAAAAAAAAAAGGGATTTTTTATTTGAATTTCGCGGCCTATGCGATTGACAATAAAGAAGGGACGTCAATAGGGGGTTTGTTGAAATCAGAGAACGCCGTTTCTCAGCTCATTTCACACAGGTTTACGAGATATCGGCGGGAATGGAGTAGTGCGAAACAATCACGAGAGACGAGGGTGATTCTAGCACGAGAGAACTGTCTTGTTCGACCAATATTGGCTAGCCCGTCAATCGTACATTGCGCTCTCTCTCCTTTTGTCGAGGCTTTGAAAGTGTGAACTTTCAACCTGCATTGATAACCCCAATCCGATCCAGGATCCACGATATTAACATTCCATTTCCTCACCAATCGCACCCAGACATTCAGGCTAAAAAACTCTACCTCTTCTGAACTCTTTCACACTGTCTTCGTGGGTGTCAAGTGGAAATAGTCGATTATTTACTAAAGAGTTCGTGTTTTAATCGAAGAATGCCTCTTTCGTTAAAACTTTTGACGATATTCAAATCATGTTCAAAAGCCAAATACGTTATAATTGATTTATTTATTAGTGTGTGCTATTCAATTCCTACATGCCAAATGATAAATCGATTCTCCATTTATATCATAGGACAGGAGAGAAAATATTTCATAGTACTCAGATTGATAATAATAAATCCAGATTCCAGTCATCATGAAACATAACACATCTGAATTTTCCAAGACAAATTAAAAAAATCTATAAAAATCGATTCTGTTTGCTCACGTTTTAACTTTTGTCCACCAAGCCGTAATCCTGTAGTTAAATAAACTTCCAAGATCTATATTTTTCTTATGAACCTTGAGGAGAAAATTTTCCGGACACGCGGTTCAGTGTGCGCTGCATTCTGTAGTCCCTCACAGTCTAATATAATCCGTGACCTTAATGATAAAATTTAATAAACCCCTCTAACACGGAGAAAATTTGTTCGGCGAGTTTTACACGACTTTTCTGGTAAACTCAAGACAAAAGAACATTGTCATAAGTTTTTAACTTAGTTTCACGATAATTCAATTTTAAAGATTTTAAAGATAAAAAAAGATAATTGAAAAAACCAGGAGAGTATTTTATTTTCTCGAGGTGCGCTGATACGCGAAATTTTATGAGTAGAATGAGTTTTTTTTCATTTGAATGTTTCATAGATATTTGTATCAAACAAAGAACACGGAATATGCAATCTGAATTTTAACAATGAAACTATTAATCATGAAGTCTTTATTCTTTACAATTCTAAAAAGTTACATTTTCAAGAGTGGAATTTTAAAATACTCTGAATATTTTTCTAATAAAAATAAAAGAAATGTTTTATTCAAATCAAATTTCAGACTTTTGAAAACTGTCTACGATTTTATTTTTGACTCTCTAGACTGCTTAACTTTTCTGTGTGTGGTGAAGCCAGATAAAGTTTGTTCAAAGTCGAAAATATGAAAATGAAATCTTAGAAAATATGTGTGTGCTCTTTATTGTTTCAGCTTCTTAATTTTTTTTTAATAATAAAGATAATTTAACAAACTAAAAATGACTTTCTAAAAAATATATTGCCACTATGCTTTTGATTCCATATTCATTTTTGCACTGTATTTTTATCACTAAAAGTCTTTCAGATATTAAAAATAATATTTAAGGTCAGTTGAGAGAAGATAGTTAAATGAAAATCTAAAACTCAGTAATAAAACGAATTCGCTGTCTTTACATTTATAAGTTCCTAGATTTATCAAACTTTTTCTGAGGTTGCGACAAAGAAAATGTTTTTCCTAAACATCTTGTCTACAAAAATAAAAGACTTAATAAAGCAAATCTTTCTTAATTTCCAAGACTTTGCAAGTAGGGAAAGAGATGCTCGTCAAAGGCAGTATTTTCAAAGAAATGACTGAAGAAGGCTTGCTTCTTCTTCATTTTTAACATCTACCCTGATATATGCCTTGATTCTTCGGCATAAAGAATGTTTAAGTCCGATGAACAGGTTCAGAATATTTAAAAAAAAGAATTTACAAACAACTTTTAAAAAAGGTTAAGAAAACAAAATATAAAGAAAGGTAATGTTTCAAAAAATGTTTTTAGTATGAATATGTTGACATCTTCTTTTATATTAAACAAAAAAATGTTTGAAAACAAAAGCTAGATTATTACAAAATGTTAAAGAAAATGATAGATTATAAAAGAAACGTATATCCTATAACCCTGGTATTCCAGCCGTTTTTTACTATTTTGAACGACAGTAAATAAAAGTTATGGAAATGACTACAACCAAAGATGTTAGTTCAAATCTAATGTCCATTTTGTGATCACAGGAAACAAAGAAAACTTATTCATTAAACCATGTAAGGATGGGCTGCGCCAGTCACCAATCTTTTCCAGTGTATTGTATAGCAATAAGTACCTTATTGTATATAAATTTAAGTTATATAAATCTGTAAATACTGCGACGTTAGATATTACAGATATCAATACCGTAATTCATCAACTTTCTTCTAATGAAAGGAAACTGAAGTTCCACTTGCTGCTCTCTGTAATAGCGATAAATAGCCGGAAATGCCGTGTAATTAAATAAATCGCAAGCGATGCGATTGCTAGGTTCAGCGCGCTAGCGTGCTTTGCTTGATAAATCATTAATGTCGTTAATTAAAAACTTTAATCAGCTTGGGTGTGCGGTCCTTGGTGGGTAAGTTTAAAGTTGCGACGCTCCAGCGACTTATGGCTCTCGACTCACCTAAACTGAGATACAAGCTCGTCATTACCTTTAAACTTGTGTATGTAGTTCGGTATAAACTATTTATGAGGTCCAAAATAGAAGATTCTGTATATCTTTCTGTAAAGTAGAATCAGCAGTCCTGCAGTTGAGGTATGTAGTAGTTCTTCCTTTTAATGAAAAGAGCAGAACCAATTATGCTTATAATTCAAACAATAAGTAGTGTCTCCCAAGCAGACTACGGGGCTTTTTCAATTTATAAATTTAACGAGCAAGCTATGTAAAATATAATAGACGTGGAAAAAGCGTACAATAGAATGCTGAACGTAATTTTTCTTAAACTGATTTCATATTTACGATTGATAAAATAAAGTCTGGCCGTAGAAAAAGGCTTTCACAAGTTTTATATTAGATTCGGAAAAGTGGAAAGTGACTTCAAACTGCAGATAGGGCTATTTTCATTTGTAGGACCGATTCTATCATGACAGGTTTAATATTAAACCCCTCGCAAATCGATGGCGCCTGAAGCACGCTAGAATTTTTACGAACTCGACTGAGCTTCGAGAGGAAGCGATCCGTATTTCATCAAGATGCAATCGGTGAGTTTAACTATAAATGGGCAACACATGCACTACCACGAAAGTTATTTTCAATTTCAGATACCACTGAAAGTCGAAACTTGGTACTCATTCCCTTGGATAAAATCAGGTAGAAACTCTTGAATCGAAAAACCAATGGTAATTTCTGCTTTCCAGAGCTATCGTTAAATATCAAAACAGTTTTGTGGGAGCTTTGATTTTATTTTATGCTTTAGGAACTGCGGATTTGAGATATTAATAGTGAAGATCCGTTATGTATATAATAATAACATAAATTTTGTAAATAAAATGAAAAAATATCATTTCAAATCACAAAGTACATAGATGAATCAGATAACAATGAGAATAAAAATTAGCAAGGTGAAAAGTAATATATAAATTAAATTAAAGCTTAACCTATTCTAATCACACGTGTTACGTCATTATTAAATCTGAGTAAATACAAAATTTGATAAATGCATGTGAATAAAATTTGAGCAATGAAGATTTACAAATCCAGAGTGAGCTTCTTGTAAATGATTCGCTCCCTGTGCATTTGTAGTGTTAAATAGTCGATATAGAAGTAAATATATATCGGATTTCCTGAAAAAGAAGGAAGCCTCTTCTAGCTAGTTTTATTTTTCCAAATTGATATAGAATATAAGACAAACAGATATTACACCATATATTTTAAACTATTAGTATGAGTATTTTTTTTCTTTCAATTTGTTAGTAATTTTATTTACCATTTTTCTTAATCATGGACTGAACTTGTCGAATGTAACCCATATCGAATTTTTTTAACTGATTTTTTTAACACTTTCTTAACATTTTAAAATTCATTCTAAAATTACAGGGTATAGGCAGATGAAATATCATATATCGTCGGGTTGGCGTAATATCGTACTTATTTAGGAAAACTAGGAAGAAGGTGCCTATTCA
This sequence comes from Andricus kollari, assembly GCA_932074435.1. NCBI lineage: Eukaryota > Metazoa > Arthropoda > Insecta > Hymenoptera > Cynipidae > Andricus > Andricus kollari. Next base: position 14,048 of record CAKNWW010328398.1, read on the forward strand.
TAAAAAGAGTTAAGAACGTACCTATTCAAAAATGAATTTTTGTTATCCGAATTTAACTTCGCACCACTGGCAGTATTAAAAAAAATCATTTTTCAAATTAATTTCTATTTCGCCTACTATATTATTGATTAATTATCTTATTATCCTATCGATTGAGTATATTTTGCACGACATAATAGATAAAGGGAAAATCTTATTTTAAATTATTTTTCTAATACTGCCAGTGCCACCAACTTAAATTCAGGTAACTAAAAATCATTTCTGAATAGGTACGTTCTTGCCTCATTTTTTGAATAGGTACCTCCTTTCTAATTTCCCTAAATAGGTTCGATATTGCGCTAAACCGATGATATGACCTTTTCTCTAAGAAATATTCTTGACAGATGGTCTATAAAATGTCAAAAAATAAGTTGTTCTTGTAATAATGACATTAAACCTTACCTGATTACGTCAACTAGACCCCGGATTCGGATTCAGCGACCCCAAAAACGACTTGAAGTACTGATTCACACCGATTCAATGGTTTTTTCTCATGTTGACCTTTACGTGACCTTTATCCTGACCTGATGGGGTCAAACTTACCTCGGATTTGGTTCAGCGACCTCAAACACGTATAGGTATGATAGTTTAGCTCAGGTTGCAGAAATGATACATGAGACAAAGGGCAGATTTCTGGAAACCGACACAGGATAGCGACACTTCTGTTACCAGAAATATTAGCCAGAATATTTGAAACTAGAAAAAAGCATCCTGAGTTAATTAACTAAAAGATTGCTAATCGCTTATCGCCGTTCGCTGCTATGCCTACCTTACATTGTCGATCAAGAGAAGGGGCAGCTTACTCGAAGGAAATAAAATATAAAATTTTGAATAAAAGGAATTATTTCTTCGTAGTGTATCCGGTCCGGCATATTTTGCCGGAATTAATTTTTCTGTTCCGGCATATTTTACCGGATCTTAATTTTCTGTTCGCGGGGGGTCACAAAAGTTACCAATCTATTATCATGAATTTCTAAAATTCCCTTAAATTATCCTATATTTCCATCCATTAACATAATTTTACAAATGTATGAAAAGTTTGATGAATTACCATAATTTCTCAAATTTATGGAAATTTATCATTATTGTGGAAATTTATGAAATTTTTGGATAATTTATGAAAATGTATGAAATTTGTTGAAATCTATGAAGTATGACGTTATTAAAAATATGCCGAAAGAGAACATTACAATCCGGCAAAATCTGCCGGAAGAGAAAATTAAGATCCGGCAAGAAATACGGATATATACAGATGACACATAACCTCCACCTGTCATCAAGATCTGCCTTTAATTTTCTATTATCCGACATATTTTTGCAAGCATCAATTTTTTAGCTCGTTGCAATTAATCTAGAATTGTTTGGAATTATTAATAAATCGTTTGGAATTCATAATAAATTCTTTGGAATTTAATTATCTGGTAATGTCAGTGTATGGATTACTTGAACAAAAATAAGAGTCATTGGAAGTCAGATATTAGGAACTTTAGGTACTGGAAAAAATTACTTTAAGTGTTCACAGAAAATGAAATTAAAAAATTGTTTAAGGAAGAAAAAGATTGGGACACCAAACACATTTTGGTGATGCCCTATAATAATTTCAAGAAAAGCCTCTACCGGACAATCCATCCAGATCAATGCCATGTGGGATCCACCAGGACATCGCTTCCCTCAAGCACTTGTCTTTCCAGGTCATGCCTTTCCACCCGCTGGGGCTTCATTAGGCATATATATCTCCCAATTTAACACTCAAAATCCGTTCATTAGATGCGCGAAGCAGGACGCGCATCTATACCCAAAATAAGATAATCTCCGGGATGAGTTTCTCTGACAAAAACACATCTATCCGAGTATATCTACCATGCCATCACTTTTCAGTCAAGAATACGAGTTTAGATTCAAACCCTTTAGGTTCAAATTTCCTTGCGCATAGCATATATCTGGTCTGTCAAGGTCAAACATTTTTGAACATCACTTTCCAAAGAAAAACAGAATTCTTTAAATATCAAAAATAGCAAAAAGCTGGAAACTTCGAGTCGAATTCGAGCCAGCTCAAACAGTTTTGTGTCTGCAACAGCTCGAGGTTGCTCGAGGGTCTGCTCAAAGCTTTCAGACTTTCTGGCTAGGCTTCTGATCATAAACTTGACGTAAAAATGGAAAAATTCGATAATCTTTATCGGAGTGAAAAATTTGTCATTTTTTATCCAAATGGCCCAAATTTTTCGGAAATTAAAAAAGACTGGCTGATTTTTATGAACCTCAGAACTAGGGGATTTTCGAGTTTCCGATCATAAATTTGAGCTCAAAGTTTAACAATGTGAAATTTTTTATCCAAATAACGAAAATTTTTGTAAAATTAAAGAAGA
>CAKNWW010328407.1:0-14243 GCA_932074435.1 Andricus kollari
CCAGCCATTCCGAGATGCCCAACGACACTTTTCAGCATCAAAGATTACAGTTATAGAGGAGAAAATTCTCCAGATGTTGGCCGATAGAATTATCGAGCCCACCAGTTCACCATATTCCTCTCAACCTTCCATTCAAACCAAAAAAGATGGAAGTCAACGGTTTTGCGTGGATTACCGCCGTTTGAATGATCTTACCATTGACGCAGCACAACCCCTCCCTGTCATTCATGAAACTTTGAAAGATTTAGGACAGGCTAAAATATTTTCACCATTGACCTAAAAAGTGGATGCTGGCAAATACCCGTACATCCAGCTTCCAGAAAATATACTGAGTTTGCCATCCCTGGAGGCGGACAATGTCAGTTCAGGGTCATGCCATTTGGATTAAAGAACGCCCCCTGTACATTTAAAAATATTATGAAGGAAGTCCTAGGGATTTACTGGCGCAAATTTGTAATAGCTTATCTCGACGATTTGATAATCTATTCAGCAAATGAGCAAGAACACATTTACCACCTTGGACTGGTCTTCGAGTGTTTAGAGATATACGGACTCTCTTGTAATTTGCAGAAGTGCCATTTTGGAAAAACAAAATTGCAATACCTCGGAAATCTAGTGACCTCCGATGGAAACCAAGCAACCCCTAAGAGTATACAGGCAATCAAAGAAGCAACACCCCCAAGAACCCGCAAGGAACACCGCAGCTTTCTGGGAACCTGTAATTGGATACGCGAGTATCTATCAAACTTCGCAATGGTAGCCACGCCCCTTACGGATTTATTGGGTACTACAAAACCATATAAATGGAATCCAATGGCCCAAGAAGCCTTTGAGAATGTAAAAACCCTGGCAGACAAACCCCTGAAGCTTAGTCGACCAAACTCAAAGTTGCCATTTATCCTACAAACCGACGCTAGCGCCAAGGGGATGGGTGCTGTACCTCTACAAGAGGATGGAGAGAAACGCAAACACATAATTTCTTATGCCAGTGCCAAATTCAACCAAACTGAGGCAAGATAGCACTGTAACGAGCAGGAGTGCCTCGCGGTAATCTGGGGAATTAAACATTTTCATCCGTGTTTGGAGGATAGCCCGTTCACACTCTGTAACGACAGTACAGCTTTGACCTGGCTCAACCGGATGAAAGATGAAAAATCAAAGCTCACTCGTTGGTCTCTTTTTCTCAGTGGACTCTCTTTTACCGTGGAACATTGTGCTGGAAAGAATAACGAGCTGGCAGATGCACTATCACGTCACCCCGCACCAGAGGCAGCGACCCCTGGTGAGCCGGAACTAGACTGTATGCTGCCACCAAGCAGAGACCATGATTCGTCCCCCTCCATGGACACCCGTCCAGTAGTCAACGCCATTAGGGTGTTGAATGACGGCAGAGAGGCGCAGCAGCTCGATGCCATGGATAGCCGAGAGGTTGAACGCTGACACGAACTAAATGACCAACCGCAGCGCACAATTTGCGAGGAGCGTTATGTACAAAATCACAAACTGGACCATCTTGGATTCTGGCGGAAGCATCCCGAAAAAGAAACATGGGTTTTGCGCTTATCAGTCAGTGTAGAAGAACGCGTTCTCTGGGAATTCCATGACGACCCACTCGCAGGACACCCGGGGGTAGATAAAACGCTGCGAGCCATCCAAAATCATTATTACTGGCCTGGGATGCAGCGAAGCGTGAGAAGTTACATCAGTAGCTGCCATCTTTGTAGATGTAGTAAACCGCGTACCGCCAAACCTGATGCCATCAGAGCACGTGCTGCCACCTCCGCGTGGGAAACGGTAGCACTAGACCTAATGGGACCGCACCCCCGCTCAGCAACCGGAAAAGCCTTCTTATTGGTTGTAACCGACTTGTTCTCACGATGGGTCGAAGCATTCCCCATCGCATCATCAAAAGCCCCCACAATCACCGCAATCCTTGAAAGAGGAGTGTTTCCACGGTGGGGATACCCCAGACAGATACTCAGCGACAACGGCAAACAGTTTGCGAGTGGCCATTGGCTCACCGCTTGCCAGCGATGGGACTGCGATCGCTGGACTACGCCGATATATCATCCCAGGGCGAATCCCACCGAAAGAAGGAATCAAGAAATCAAAAAAGGGAATCGTTTAAGAGTAGATGCTGCAAACCACAGAACATGGGACAAGAATATACCGGAAACCCTATTCGGCATACGTCGCCGTCAAAATGCTACCTCTGGCCAAACTCCCAGCCACCTGTTGCTTGGGTGGACGATCCACAGGCCCGGCGATTGGCTGTTTAACCAAGATGGCCACCAACCAATAGAAGCCCGACCAGAAAGAGACAACCGACCACGTGAGAATCAAGCCACCTACCAGGCAAAATATGAAACTAATCCTCCGGTTTATCCATATCAACCTGGGGACCGAGTATATGTCGAAGGACATTTCCAATAAAAAAAGGCAAATCATTTTAGCGCCGGTTTCGCCCCACGCCAACGGGCCCACATGTGATCACAGCAAAGGCAGCAGGAAATGTGTATTGGGTCAATCAAAATGGTACTGACGTGAAAATTCACGGAACTAAAATCTTCCCGTGTCCAATCATCAGAGGACCAAGAATCGACGTGGAGCAACAGCCACCCGAAGACGATGGTTCTAGTGATGGTGGGCAACCACGCTCAGCATCATCATCAGACGAGGAGACAGAAGGAGATGGCGAACAACTCCCTCTTCAAACATATGCAGCTAGTGATGGTGGACAGCCATGCTCAGCACCATCCTCAGACGAGGAGATAGAAGGAGATGGAAAAAAACCACCCCTTAAAAACATCAACACCAGCGATGGGAAAACCCAACCTGAATAGTTCTTGGGACCAACCGAGAGCTACACCACTTTGCTGGGACAACGACCCAACCTTGTCTCTCGCCAGAAAATAAAAAATCGTGACACAAGGCTCGGTCAACTCCCATGTAAAGAATTGGCGAAAAGTTGCGCCATCTGCGATCAGCCAGAGAACTAAGGGCGCGTACATGTGTTGGTCTTTATATATGTATATGCCGCTTCCTTACATGTGTTGAATACTAAAATATTTCAACAAAAAAAGAAAAATAAAGACAAAATGAAGGAAATAAGACACGGAAAATAGGAAATTAAATATAATTATCATTCTATTTCCCATTTTACGTTTCTGATTCACTTCATTTTACCTTTATTTGAAGGATTGCAGTACAGAACTACATAACCAACAAAATCGCAATTTTTCAGGAGACAGCATTTGACAGCAAGCCAAGCCAAGCCACAACAAACAATTTGCCGCGCACGCGCTTTAACCCGTTAGCGTTGAAAGTCTGCGCCATCTGCGATGGGCCAGAGAACTAATATCGTGCCCCGCAATGCCTCTCAACCCGCGCGCCTATGTCCTAACTTTTAGCCATTTCTTTGCATGGGAGTTGACCGAGCCTGCGTGACACCTACCGGCCGGAAGGTACAGCGAACCAAAACTCTTGCAGGGATCGGTACCTCTGATCCTGGAGAGCCATAACCAAGCACTTCACGCGGATCGGCCCAACCATCGCGTGAAGTTGCAGCAAAAGCTCGTTTAGTTCTTTTTTTTCCCCACATAGAGTCTAAATTTTGTTTCTCTTTCTATCTTTTGAATTTTTTAATTTTTACCTTAAGTTAATACTATAGAGTTTATAAACTTAAGTTTTATATCCTTCGCCTACGTTAGTATTATTTAGGATAAATCAAATCAATTTAATCTAAATATAAGTTCTCTTTTAATATCAGATTCCGACCAATAAATTAACGTTTATCCGGGGTGGGGGGGGGGTGGATTTGTTATACGCGACTCGCATAGAGCGAGATTCTTTTAATATTTATTATAAACAAACCCTCTCGCATACGACATTTATCCATTCAGTAGGCAACCATTTTAGATATTAGGCCTTTGGACTCTAAAGAGTAAGAGAGAAAAGAGAGAGAGACTGATACGCCATCTCGCGGACAAGGTAGGAAGAGCCTTTCTTATCCCAAGTATGGACTTACCTGCGAACGTAAGTATTTCCATGTCTGGGTAAGGAAGGTACGCTCCCATTACACCGGCCGAGTGGCAGGACCGGGTGCAAGAGAACGCCGCGTGGGCAGTGTCATTGAAATTCAAGCGCGCGCATCTCCCTCCACTCGATCCTTCCCACTCCGGCCAGCCGCCCGCGACACCACGGGTTTAAAAAGGCGCGCTCTGCCACGGAACGGCAGTTCGATCAGGGCTGGAAATCCGCTCTGATCAATAAGGCTAACGGCTGGATATCCGCTGTTAGTTCTTAACACCTCCCCGGGCTGAAATACCGCTCGGGCTAGGCCAACCGCCGAAACTAATAGAATCTGAATACTCTCTCGAACGACCGCGACATACTAAGTGTATCGAGGTACGGCGCATGACGTCACGAAGACTCGCTCCCACAATGGACGGCCTCCAAGCATGGAGGTATTTGATGAAAACCCCAGGATGCCCTAGGATCTATGTGGCTCCCCCTACTAGCCGAAATGAAGCACCCAAAAGCATGGCCAGATTAGATAAATTCCTCGCCGAACACAAAGCGGCATTAATCAAAGAAGAATCTGCGCATGACCAAAAGTAGAGTGACCTCTCACTTCCCCTTACGAGATTCCCCATACCGGCCTAACTCGCTTACACTCTTTCTATCTTAAGAGATAAACCGTCAATCTAAGTGTGAAATCACCTTTATGGAATCTCTAGAACTATTGACCTCTCACTCCCTCCTACGAGATTCCCCATACCTACCTACCTCGCTTCCTCTCTTTTTATCTTGAGAGATGAGCCTCCAACCTAAGTGTGAAACCACCTTCACGTCCCTATAGAACTATTCCCCTCTCACTCCCTCTTATGGAAGTCCCCATACCTACCTCCCTCTCTTTCTATCTTAAGAGATGAGACTCCAACCTAAGTGTGAAGCATCCTTCACGTCCCTATAGAACTATTCCCCTCTCACTCCCTCTTACGGAATTCCCCATATCCATCTCCCTCGCTCCCTCTCGTTCTATCTTCAGAGAGAATCACCAGAATATCTCCCTACTACTACCGCTAATTACCACCTGGAAAAGTAAGCAGCATATCATCTTTATCATTCATTTACAAAACTCTTCAATCATTAATTTAAATTCCGATTAAATTTTAATGTAATGAATAATTTACTTCAATTAATTTTATTTCATTTAAATTAATTGAACCAGTTTATTAATATAACTGTTTCCTCTCAGAGGTATTTCAACTTTTTAGGGATAAGAAAATTAAGTTAAAAAAAAGCTTTCTTTAAAATATATTTCAAGTGGTATTATTCTTGCTTTTATATTTTTCTATATATAATTATAATTTAATAACATTTATATTATATCAATCTTATTTTTTTAAATATTGTAAACTGGCTTTATGTTGCACATCTGCAATGTGTCGCAATTTTATTATTATAATTATTATTATATTACCAACTGTGCTTGTCTGAATATGTGACGCATATTACGCCTCACACGTATGTGCCTATAACAAAGTGCGAGGCATATGCCTCCCACATACGTGTCTCTCACATTGCGCGGCGCATATGCCTCGCACATACGTTCCTCTCACATTGTGCGGCGCATATGCCTTGCACGTATGTGCCTCGCACGAAATGCGACGCATATGGACCGCACCCTGCACGCACCGCGTGCCTCGCATGCGGTGCGGGTATTGTGCCTCGCACGATTGCTGTCTGGGAAAATGGAACTTATCTAGTTTTCCATCTCATAAATTTAAAAGCTGTGTATTTGTTTATGAAATCACGAAAATATAGTAAGAACTTTTTCAGGCCTGTTAATTATGTGTAATATGTATATTCCTTGATATTCTAAAATTTTCAAAAATGTTCCTGTTTTATAAAAATGTGAAAGGACAACTAGGTAAGGAACAAAAATAAAATTATTTCTATATTACACAGTAGAAAATTTAGTCAATATTATAGAACTATGAGGCCATTATTTACACAGTTACAGGAACGTGCTAATTTTTATTTTTTTATTTCTGTGTTTAAGAGTGGAAACCCGAAATTGTCCTTATCCAGTTTTTATTCTCATAATTCTAAAATTCATTTCTTCGAATGAAAGAAGAAAATATCGATTCAAAATGTCGCTAAATGCAATTCAAACTTATTCAAACTTTGGAGATTGTACCGAGTTCCCCCCTAGCGGACCGAATGAACGGAACGGATACGCTACAGCGTATCGCTATAGTATCCACATCGTATCCTCTCCGTATCATGGAAGAAAAACAAATTAAAAAAGGAAGATGAACATTTAACTTGTTGAAATTCGGATTCTACGTGAAATTTTGCGTTAGAAGGTCATGGAGTAAAAATAATATTATTGAAATTTAAAACTAGATTTTGTAATATAAACTTAGAAAATCAGAAGCATATATGGAAAAGATTAAACCTGTAATGAAAATTACGTGGGAATTCTATTCTCGTTAAATATTTCATTTGTTTAACTAGACTAAACGTCCATACGCGGTAGCGAGTTCGCACGTGCAGCCCGTACTTGCGTGAGTTCGACTCAAGTGCACGCGCCGTATCTCCCAAACAAAGGGTCTTACAATTAAATAATAATTTAAACTTTCATTGAAAAATTTCTATTAGACTGGGAATTTTAAAACAAAAAATCTAAGCGGATATTCATATAGGGTGTTCCAATTACAAAATTTGAATGCAACCTAAAATAAACGAAACTAAGATCGGGTAAAGTCAAGAATATAATGGGTAACCCCAAAAACACCCAAGGCAATCACGATAGTTTGAATTAGGAAGGTGCCGCTGCACTTCCAATCCAAAAAATTAACTTAAATAACTTTGCAACGAGACCAATAATTACAAATATGGTCTCAACCACACCCCAAAATATGAGACCCGTTGCGAAAATATTAAATAGGTCGCGGTAGGGGTTTCGCTAGAAAAAACAAGGAAACGTAACAACTAGAAATAGGTCAGGCAGGGTCAGATTGACTCAAACAACATTTGCCGAACCAACTCAAATTAGGAATAACCAACCGCCACCCCATGACATAACTCAGACTCCAAACAGAACCTTTGACCCAATAAACAATACCTTCTCTTATAATGAAGATTTACCCACACTATGCGCGTCAATCCTAACAACTAATTTAAGACAGTTGAACAACGAAACTTTCAAACGTGATTTCTTCCTAGAAAATGATACACAGTTCATTTTAGAAACAGACGAACTATTAGAAAGCGCGGAATATGATGAATTTATAAACCAACAGAGGGAAAGATTTTTTAAGGAAACAAAAAAAGGTCAAATAACCTAAGGCTTAGATTAGATCCATCAGTTTATAGCTCTTTCGAAAATAGAAGAGAAACAATAGAACCTAATTACCGGAAAAATAAAAGCGAATCCCATAACAGACAGTCAGTACAATTTTACTTGAAGGAAAATTTGCAAAAACCACGTCAACTTTCTTACAATAATATCCGTAGTAGAACAAAAATTAATCATTTTAAATTGCAAGATACCGATTACAGGGAACCATTTGAGGACAGAATTAACTCAAATCAAAACAAATCACGTAGAATTTTGACAACAAGGGACAGGTCAAACAGACGTTCTAGAATTCACATAAATAATGCAAATACAGAGCATGAATCCGGTACTCACTTTAATAGTCAAACAATTTCAGCTACTTATTTTCCTTTCGGCATGATACAAACGCCATTTTAAATTATGAGCACTTGGCCAATTAACATTCGTAATAATAAAGGTAATAGTTCCGCACATTTTTTAGAAGACTTGAAAAGAAAATTTAGAATAAATTAGACAAAAAATCAAATTTGGTAATAAAAAACGAACTCAAGATATTCATACCTATTTAACAGAAATTATAAAACTGTTCACAATGTTACTCCCTAGAAAAAGTCCCGAATAGGAATTACGTAGAGCTTATGAAAATCTTGAGTCGAATACAAAATGTACATAAAGGGAAATGATTTTGAAACCTTTAAGCAATTAAAAGATGTAGTGTAATGAACAAAAGCGTGATAACGGTGATGGCAATAAAAATAATTCCGAAAATAATAAAGAGGATATAAAGAAAAATAAAAATAATCAAAACAGAAACCAAAGTCCAAATAACCAGGGTAACAGCATATAAAACCCGATTTCCATTTTCACCATTTAATTTTCCATTCCTACCTTTTCCAAATCAATACCAACAAAATTATAAACCTAACTTCAGACCTAGGTTTTCACCTAGATTTCAACAAAATTTCCAATCTAGATTCCAAAAAAATAGACCAACATGTCCATTCAACCTTTACAACAAAATGTTACTAATAAGTAAAGATGTTATTTTGAAATTAATCAATGTTGTTGATTACTGGTCCATATTTTTATTGAAAAATAAATAGCCAGCTGCGAGGTCTTATAGTTTAGTTAAACGTTGACGTTTCGACCGTTCTTGGACGGCCTTCATCAGAAATATAACGCAGAGACGGATATGTGTGAGATCAGGAATGCCTGGGTGAATATTCTTGATAACCCAGACAAAAACTCTATCAAAAAAATTATTATATGTTTGTTAGTAAGTTATACAAATGAGCATTATAATCAATCATATAGTTCAAGGTTTTTTTTTTATTATTTTCTTTTGCTGTGGGCACGGTTTATCTCATCTGGGGTAATGTTTAGCGCCAACATTTAATTTTAGTTTTAGTTTTTATATATTAGAATAACAGTTGGTTTTAGAATTGATCTGTGATCTATTTGTATGGATCGAATGATTCTCAAACAAATAAAGCACTACTACTAACTGTAATAGTAGTAGTATAGACAGATTATTGTTAATATTGTAACTTAAAAAGTTACCTTCCGTTTATAAAAAGTATTACATTGTTCAAAATTTTTTCCAGTAAATGAAGAAAGAACGGAATTTATATTGAGTGTAATTTTAGACCATGTATAAATCATTTTTAAGTTTAATTAATCATTTTTACTCCGTCTGCAGTACAGACATAATTCAAATTTATAAAAAAAACACAAGAGATGTCAGAATTGTTTATGTATCCATGACATCCCGCAGATGGAGTGAAGATAGATTAATATACAGGTAAGGGGTAAGGTGCCAAGATTGGTTTTCATTAGTCGAGATACACTAGCATTGCGTCGATAGTGGATGACGTAACACTCGTACCGTGTCTCACTCCTACTTGAATAAGTACAGATGTCAAAGAGAGAGCAATCACAGAATATTCATATCACAACATGTAAATGTGAGAATTGTACTAAATTGTTATTGCGATTTTGTAAATGTCTCTAATAATTATAAAATTAGTTGCATGGATGATACTATTATATACAGCACTCATACCGGCAATATCGGCTCTAAAGTTTACATTGTTTGTATTTTCCACGATGTAGAACATTTCCATGAATATTCGTTTGTAATAGTGTGTTTCTTTAGCTAATATAGTTACATTTTCAAAATCGAAGTTGTGGTGATGAATGGGTGAATGCTTAGCAAGAGCAGTGTTGGTATTCTTCTTATCGCATGACCTTTTGTGTTATTTTATTCTTTGTTGTATGTATCTTTTAGTTTGACCAATATAACATTGGTTACAGTCTAAGCAAGTTATTTTATAGATCACCTTGGTTGCCTTACTTTTATGAATACGACCTTTTTGATGTCTAAAAAGGTTAAATGCATCTTTGATAAGTTTAAAGACTATTTTATTGTTGTCTTTGTTATATAGTTTTTGAACAATTCTGGAAGTTTGTGTTGTAATGTAAGACTGTTGATCTATCCAAATTTAATTCTCTGTTGTTCGTCATGTCGGTGTTTTTATCATGGAAAAGTAATTTATTGACACCATTATTAATGAATTTATTGATTAGTTTGACAGGAAAATCAATGATTTCAAGTGTGTTTGTGACCATTTTTAAGTTTTCTTGGTGAAAAGATGTATGTGAAAGCTTGATAGCTCTTACTACTAGGCTGCTAACGATACTATATAAGGTTTCAAAATTATTTCGCTTTATGTACGAAACCAGTCAGTGTAGATTTGACCGTTATTCTTAGTATGTTGTACGTCCAAAAAGTTAATACTCTTCTCATGTTCGTATTCTATATTGAATTTTAGTCTATTGTGATATGTATTAGAAAGATCTTTGAAAGATAGAATTTGATCTCTAGAAAGACAGGCTAAGATGTCATCTACGTACAGATAGAAAAACAGAGGAGAAAACTATGGATTAGAATTGTTTGTTAAGCATTCAACCATACATCACCACAACAATGTAAACTTTAGAACCGATATTGACTGTATGAGTGCTATATATAATAGCCTCATCCATGCAACTAACTAATTTTATAATTATTACAGACATATACAAAATTACAATAATAATTTAGTAAAATTCTCACATTTACATGTTGTAATATGAATATTATGTGATTGCTCTCTCTCTTTAACATCTGTACTTCTTGAAGTAGGAGTGGGACACGGTACGAGTGTTACGTCATCCACTATGGACGCAACGCTAATGTATCTCGACTAATGAAAACCAATCTTGGCACCTTAATCCTTACCTGTATATTAATATATCATTACTCAGTTTGCGGGATGTCATGGATACATACACAATTGTGACATCTCTTGAGTTTTATAATAAATTTGAATTATGTCCGTTCTGCAGACGTCCTTACTCCTTATACATGGTCTAAAATTACACTCAATATAATATCCGTTCTTTCTTCATTTTCTCAAAAAAAATTTGATAACAGACACGAGAAGACTTTTTAAAAACGAAAGGTAATTTTTTATGTTACAATATTAACAATAATCTATCTGTAACTTTAGACCTATTTAAAATTCTCATGAAATATCGTTCGTAGCTTCTTCTGACGGATGACCACATATGTGGACAGATATTGAATTTACAATTGTGACGTGTCCTAATTTTTTTTATGAAACGGCCGCAATCATTACCTTCTACAGATAAAATACTACGAGGATCAATCGCGTTCTTTAATCAAAAATTAAGGTTTGCCTCTCATAATTGAAATCGGAAGAAAGCAAATGGTGTCGCGTACGTTATGAAATAAAAAAGGTATAAAAAGATATTTATTAATTTAAAAAATGACGTATTTTAAAATGTTGGTAGTGTTTGAGCAGGCGAAACATTTAACACAGGCCAATGTCAAAAAGGTGAATCTTAAGCATTTGCAAGATAAATCATGTTTGTTTACGTATGATGTGTACAGCAGTTCTTCGTGCAACTACGGCAGTAAAGAATCGTTTGCTGATCCGATAAGTGTTCTTTTTGATTATGTATCATAATATTTTAATTCCATAAACTATCATTCCTATTATATATATATATATGTGTGTGTGTGTGTGTGTGTGTGTATTATAACCGGGGTTTCCGACTTAACCATGTACAAAAGTGTTAACCATGACCTGGCCGGGGATGGCCCAGGATAGAAAGCCAGGCTTTACGAAAATGGCTGCCACTCAGCTGCCAGCTGCGACAAAAAATACCGGAGTAAACCGAGTTCGTGAGTTACACCCAGGGTTGCGTACGTAATATACCTTAAGTAATTTACGTAGTTTTTTACATGTAAATTACCTACGTAATTTACGTCCCTAGTTTTTTACATGTAATTTACGTTTTCAAGATGGCGACTGCTCTTATATAGAAAATAAACATAACCTCATTCTTTAATAGGCTGAAGACATTGACTGACTTGCTTCATAGCTTCTTAATTTATTGAAAAATGTTTAGAGGTGGCAGACCCAGAAATTCCTTTTGGGAGGAGTTAAACTTTATTTTAAAAAGGGAAAATGGCAAAAATTTTGCTTTTTGCCCCGTGTGTAATCTTTTGATTTACTCATTTTTTAAATTTTATAAAAAAATAATTCATTTAATCTCTCATTTTTTCCCTCACCCGCCACCGCCTCCCACCATTCGTCCGCAATTTTTTACGTTTATTACATTTTTTACGTATAATACGTATTATACGTATAAAAGATCGAGTTACGCGTAACGGTCACACCCTTTTGACTCACGAAAAACCCTCGAAGCTCGTTATTTCTTTTGTCCAGGTGCCAGATCAGTTTCCCTGTCCGAGCCACGCTGGTGCCGGTCCTGTCACGACTGACAGGTCAACTGACTCACAGATTACTTAACATAAGACAAGACGAGGAGTTCCGTTGGTCCATCCTTTCTTTTTAAAATGAATTAATTCTAAGTCTCCAGTTTCCCTTAATTATTTGGTTGATTTCTCGATACCACCGAGTGCTCCGTAGCCAAGCCAAGACACAAGTGTCGAGCTCCGTGTTCTTCTCCGCTTCCTTCCTTTTCGACCCTTGCTAGTTTCGTGTCGAGGCTGTCGATTGGTCGCTTGAAGTGGAGAAGGCTTGCTTGTCGATCCCGGCCAATGAGTGCCTTCGTACCTTTGTTGCTTCGTTATTGGGTACGTCGGCTAGGCTGCTCGTCTTCTCATTGGTTTTCAAGCGTTGTCTCGAACATGGACGTTTACTGGACCCTGGCAGCGTGGGGTCGTCCAGCCACGTCGTGATGCAGAGATGGTCGAGTCCGTTACGTCTACTTTCGACGCTGCTAGTGAAGCTTAATGGTGTGATGTTACAGGGTTGGTTCGGTCTGACTCGGCGATCGACTCAGTACCGCTACTTGCCGCAGGTCGTGACGCTGGGATATGATGCCGACAGTGAAATATGGCTGCTAGTTGTGGCACATCCCACTTGGTCGGTGAAGCATGGCCGTCTGGTAATGGCGCTGTGCTATTGTGTCGAAGGAGGAGCATGGATGCTAGTTGTGGCATCTCTCCACTTCGGTCGGTGAAGCATGGCCGTCTGGTAATGGTGATGTGGCATGCGCGGGACTGATGCGCCGTGTTGATTACGTTCCATCCTCCCGTCCTGCCTCTTTGGTTGCTGGCAGGTTGTCAACTGTCCCCGCCGTCTGCTGGATGTTTACGGGCTGCCAGTTTGCTACTCAGTTTCGACCTCGATCCCACTTATACAAATTATAAAAGATTATAATGTTGATATAATTGAGGGTCCTCTGGCGCTTCGAGGTTTGATCCTATAATCTAAGTACACACAAATGATCTGTTATGCTCTCTTAACCTAGGCTTGTTTCTTGGCTGGACGGTAAGAGTATTCTTATTGCATTTCTACGAACCGCCCTTTTCTCACATTCGGAGGTTAGGTACGGCTTCGGCGAAACCCCGGAAAGTTGTTTTACGTGCTTCTGAGTTTTCCCGAAAGCCTCATTACAACTCCTCCGGGCCTAGCCAAAGCCTACTGGCTTTAGTTACTTGCGCGGTGACCTCCTTTCAAAAGGAAACCTTAGCATGTTACAGGGGGGGGGGGGGGCAAAAAAACGAAATTGTAGCTGGTCTACTGTGTGCCCTCTACCAGGTCTTCCCAGATTCGCATGGCTCTCGCTTCTAGGTACCAGGTTCCAGGTCCAGTTCTTGTCGCTCCTTAGCTGTTATTTCTCTGAGGCCGTAACACTGGTCTAATGCTGTCGGATTTTCGTCCCTCCTCTCCACTTCCAGCTCAGTACCCTCCTCGGTGTTATAGTGGTGGACCAATTCCGGAGAGTCCGCCATATACTAGGTTCGTTTACTGCCATCATGTATTATTCCCAATGTGTGGATGAAATCCATACCCAAAAATACTTGTTCTCCCATGCTTGGTACAATATGGATATGGGTCAGCAGTCTTGGGTGCTTAGTTCGGTGCCTTCTGTAGGGTCGCCCCTATCCACTCAGCTGTTATCACGCCAATATCTCCCATGACTGTTCGGGATGCACCGCCATCGATTGAAGCAAGGACTTTAGGGGTTTTACCAATTCGGGCAGTCGTAAAGACTCGCAAGGTAAGCCCTTTGTCCTCACTCGGAGGCTCCTTTACTTCTAATCGTAGTGGTAACGAAGGACCTTCGTCCGGTGATACCGCTGATGGCTCATTCGCCTTTACCAGGGCCAGTATCACCTGATTCTCTTGCCAGGGGTTCTGTTTTTCTCTCACCTTCGTTCTTGTACGTAGAACGATGGTGTCGACGGTGTATCTATGGCGGCAGGATTCCCCCTGTTTTCTGAAAGTGGACGACCCGGAGTCCATCTTTGGAGATTGTACCGAGTTCCCCCCTAGCGGACCGAATGAACGGA
>CAKNWW010328412.1:0-10496 GCA_932074435.1 Andricus kollari
AGCTGCTCGACAAGAAAATGCACGGAAATGTTCACAGAAATGTAGAAAAACAATCCTTGTCGAAGGCGCAAACTTTTTCTTTCCTCAGATCATCAGGCCTTAATTCAGGTACAGAGGGTTTTATTTTCGCATGCCAGGACGGTGTCATTTCCACCTTAGCATACCGTGACCGCATTTTATGTCAAGAAGTTCCCAGCGATAGGTGCAGAGCGTGTCATGCACACGCTGAGTACCTGGAACACACATTATCGGGGTGTCCCACCCACGCAGGAACAACGTACATCTATAGAGATAATGCGGCCCTAAGAGTCCTTTATTACCATCTTTGTCGCTCTTACGGTATTAGCCGCGACCGTGCCCTGCCGAACACTCCGAGGGAGATAGAGTCAATTGTCCAAAACGAGAAGTGCCAAATTTTCTGGAACTACGATTTTCGGACAGCAGTCTCCGTTGTACACTCGAGGCCTGACATTGTTTTCCAAGACTTCATGACTGCCAAGGAGAAAAAAAAGGAGGAGAGGTATCAAGACCTTAAAAAGGAGCTGTAAAAGCTGTACCCAAAATATTCAGTAAAAGTAATTGTCCTTGTGATAGGTGCTCTTGGAGGTGCGAAACTATCACTGGTTTGTAACCTTAAAGCCACACCAGCCTGCCAAAAATATGCCAAGGCACTTGCGAAATGGAAGCAAGAAGCTGTCATCCTTGGGTCGCTTCGTGTCCTCAAAACACACGAGTGTTTTGCCGGCCTGTCGTTTTGATTTCATCGTGTCCTGTGACCACCCATCTCACGGTTGTGAGACGTGGCCATGAATGTGATTTACCGCGGTCCTACTGGAATCCGGTGTCATTTTTTTTAGATGGCAGTTGCTCCCTGTGAGACCCTGCGGTGGTTGTTTAACCTTATTTTTTAATTATATATAATGTGATTCAGCGGCAGAATCTCGTTACTTTTAAGTGGACCAATCGACTCAGGGACGACTTGCTGGAATGCTATGATACCAGTACGGCCCCTGAACGGAAAGCTTACATGGAGCTTGCATACTCTGTGGAGCGAGAAATAACCAGAGCTCACGCATTTTCCGCATAAACGTCTGCAACACCGTGCCGAAGTACTCCGAAAAAGGGGTTATATAAGCGGAGCGCCTACTCAACCGCAGCCAGAAGAAGCTGGCAACAGAGAAAGAGAGACGACACTGAGAACAACCGCGATCAGACATCCAATAGAGGGAAAGCGATGCTTCAGCACCCGGAGAAACATCAACATGCAGGTTTCTCTTAAGCCTAAAGATATGGCTGAACTGGATGACGAGCGTTGTGGAGATTTTTCCAAAGAACCCGACCTCTGGACTATCAATTGTAGTGTGTATAATGCAGCGAGAGCTTTGGCAGATGAAAACCGTAAAACAAAACCAACAGTTGATCATAAGACCAAAAGACGAATGCATCAACCCAGCACAAAGATAGGCTGGGCTAGACAGTTCGAGTCCCGCATTCAGTGTGTGAATGACTACATAAAATCTGGCAGGAGTTTCACAGCCAAAGTTCGACAGTTCGTGCGCGAACTGCGGATCTGTCTCCATACACTCAAGAAGTCAAAGTTACTGACCATCAGGCAGCATATTGTGGACAGAGTACGAGTACTATCTAACGCTAGGAGATGTCTACAGCGGAGAGAGAAGTGGGTCAAAGAAAATCAACGGTTTTTGTCCGACCCGTCTAATCTCTTCCAAGACCCACCAGTTACTGTCATACACCCGCCCACACCAGAGGAAGTCGAGGCAGTGCCCTTATAACACCTGAGGAGGAATGCCCACCTATCACTACCGAGGAGGTACAAAACGTATTAAGAGGCATGAAGAACTATTCCACCTTGGGACCAGATGGTATCAAGACCTTCTGGTGAAAGAAGTTTCCTTCAACCCACCAGCATCTGGCCCGCATTTTCACCTCATATCTAAAGTCGGAAGAGCCTATTCCGGAGTGGTTGGTAGAAGGCCGCACAGTGCTCCGGCCGAAGACGGGCAACTTAGCTGACCCTAAAAATTACAGGCCAATAACTTGTCTGAACACACTGTATAAGATCTTCACAGCTATCCTAAATGATAGGATTGTTCGGACTATTGGACCTGTGTGGCGAGAGATGTACGAACAACGTCGCTCAAAGAAAGGCGTAGCAGGATGTCGGGAGAACCTGCTTATCGATAGCTCGGCATTGTCATCGCCACCTTCCTTATTGCATACATCGTCGTCATATTCAAACAAAAAATGAATCTGCCATTGTATAATAAATGATAACAAGATTTGCATTTTGTATTTAAATAAGATAAAGAATATGAGTGTGTACAAATTCTTTACATAATCTATATATTAGACAATTAGGTGTTTCTATTTTAGGTTTTCTTCTATCAGATTTTTTGTATTTCAGGTTTTGTTCTGTTTCAGGTTTTTTCTGTGTCAAGTTTTTTATTTTTTATTTTAGGCTTTTTTCTTTTTCATGTTTTTTCTGTTTCAGGCTTTTTTTCTATTTCAGGTATTTTCTCTTTCAGGTTTTATTTTCGAAGTTGGGGTGGATTTCCATACCAAATTGTAAAAACTGGATTAGGATATTTTTTGATAAATAAATATTATTAAATAGATTAATTTATATCTTTTTACTCATTATTTCCCTCTCAAATGAATTTTAAGTTAGATTTTTTAATAAGCATTAGTTTACGGTTAGATTTGGGGTTAAGGGTAGTGTGAGTCCCCTGATAATAATAACATATAAGCGCGCATGTGCACTTTGATTCTCTTCAGAATGTTCTAGAACTCAGCTTCTTTGTGAAAACCAAAATTAATACGCATTACGACGGGTATCTTTCAAGGAGACTCCATGAGTGCATTGTGGTTCTGTTTAGCGTTGAAGATATTGAGCAACACACTAAATAGCATGTCTCATGGGATTCGAATACATAATACCGAGGATAGTAATCAGGGTGGGTAGCTAATAAATACTTTTGGAATTCGAAATCGCTACAATGCGGAAAAGTAGCGTATTGGGGTCCTAAAAAAGTATAATTAATTTGGAATCGATCGACATGCAGCTTGGTTACCCGCGCTCGAAAAAAAGATTTAAAAAATTTCTCGTTTGCAGAGTTTTTAAATTTTATTGTGTTTCAATTTTTTTGCATAGTTTAGGGTCAGAAAAGTCTACTTAATTTTTTTCGGATTTTAATCTATCATTTTCTAAGAGATAATTCCTATTTAATTTATCATTATTTTCGGAAATTCTTTTTAACACGTTTGCAAATAGGAGGAGAATTTTTTTAGGTACATGAAAACTTTTTAGTGACAAAACTGCATTAAAAAAAAAACTCCTAAGACCCAGGAATCGCAATTAGCAATACAGCGAATTTAGAAAATTTTGATTTTGCTACTTTATGAATCCCCGCTGGCACCGACATTATCCAAAATCAACTTTATATGAGCGTATTATTTTCGTATTCATTTGCTCAAATTTGTGCAACAAACTTCAACCCATAAAAACTACCCCCTATGCGGCAAACATCATGGCGGGGCCAGCGAAACGTTTCGCTAGCCCAAACATTATCCATAATCAACCTTATATGAGCCTATTATTTTCACCTTGACTTTTTTAGATTTTCGCAATGAACTTCAACCTCTAAAAACTACCCCCTATGCGGCAAACACTATGGCGGGGCCAGCTAAACATTTCGCTGGCCCCGACGTTATCCAAAATCAACTTGAAATAAGCGTATTAGTTTCCCCTTAATTTTTTCAAATTTGTGGAACCAACATCGACCCGTGAAAACTACCCCCTATGCGGCGAACATGCCCGACGGGTAGAAAACGAAGAGGAAGGCGACTAAGAGAAGCTCCAAAACTTATAAATTATGATGGAGAGCTTAATAAAGATTTTAAAACGTTTGATGCTTCCCAAGGATCAGCGGGGCGTTTCAGGAGCCATCGCGGGGGACCACAGCATGCGGGACTGTGGTGATGGTGAGCTGCTAGACTCAACAGAAATACCATGGGAGGGAATCAAATGGAATACCGCAATGAAAGAAGGATGGGTGTGTCTCTAGTATGACAGTCCGAAGTTTGAAACCACACTCGAAAAAGGATACAACTTTCGGTCGAAATTTGCTGCAAAGTATCCTCATATAAAAAAAATCGAACTAAGAGATCTTATCGCCAAGGTGAAGGACATCAGGACTATTCTACACATCTCAGAAGACTCAGCAATGGAGATTCAGCAACAGGTTGATTAGGCGTGTAGAAACGATGGCAATGAACATCAGTTGGAGAAAGCGGCGTCACACGATCGAGCAGCGGCAAGTGACGTTCTTCCTCAACCTGTTGAGTATCCAGCACCACCACATCCTCCAGAGGTAGATAGCGTAATTCAATCAGAGGCAGAAGCATAGGTTCAGCAACCAAGAAGGCGATTGAAATGGACATACCCAAGAATAAATGATCTTGACTACATGCACTTGAATTTGTCCTCAGAGGAGGCCTTGAATATCGGGGCAGAAAACATAGAGGAATTAGAAACGGAATGGAGACGAAGGCCATCCACGGTGAGCTCCCCAAAACGTTAGATCAACATAAAGTGGATACTAAGGCATCCAATATTTGACTGAGAAAGTGCGCCCTGTATCCAGGAATGAAAGGATTTCTTATTGCAATTTAGGATAGAGTTTCCATCACCAGAGATTATCGAAAACACGTGTTGCATCAAGACGTGGTTGACCGGTGCCGATTATGTGGAGATACCAACGAATTCATCGAGCATATTATTGATGGTTGTCGCGTAATGGCTCAAAAAGAATGTACGCTCATACATAATGATGTGGCGGGCATTATACGTCAACAACTTGCTCTATATCTAGGACTGTTAACAGAATGGATGCCTTTCTATAGATACATTCCTATGCCCGATTTAGAAAAAGAAGTTTATATTTTATATTGGGATGTTACTATCCAGACGGATCATTACATCCGAGCCAATCGACCGACATCGTGATGCGAAAGAAAAAGTGGAGAGTCAACATCATCGACATTACTTGTCCACTTAACCGAAATTGGCAGGCAACCTATACACAAACGAGATTCACAGGTATAGCGATCTAAGGGTTGAGTAAAGACAATATGGAGGAATGTTCAACATGTATCTATTCATCCTATTGTGATTTCGGCTACATGCAATGTGCACGCACGATGCACTGAACATCTTGAACATTTACGAGTCAGTAGGTTACTGCCAGCAGCTCAGAAGGCGGTTTCATTATATACCTGTCGCATTTCAAGAAACTTCCTATACCATTAGGAAGCAAGTGACTAAAAGCCTATGGAGAGATACATGGGATCTCTAAGAAAGCATCCAGGGGCGACTGTTGTCATCTCCAACACTCGCGGCCGCTGTGTAAGGATAACAGCGGTAAAAAGCAATCTGCAAAGTACACCATGCTCCTAATTTAATATCTTATCAGTAACTTGACTTAGTCCGTGGCTATGTTAAAAAACCGGGTTCATCTGAGAACAAATTTAAAAAAAAAATATTAGCGAGCATGCGCTCTTGGATTCTCATCAGAATATTCAAGAACTCAGCTTCATGATGGGAATGGAGGTGAGGTAGGGTGAAGTACTGTAGGTAGAGTGTCCCACAGGAAAACTATTAGTCATGCGCAGTTTGATTCACATCTTCTTGGTTGAAATGGAGGTGGGGTTGAGTGTGGTCGGGTGAAGGATGTAAAATTTCAATTAATGAAGTAGAATAGTTATTACCATACGTGAAACTGTCAGACCAACGAAAAATTATACTTCTTAAAAATACCAAAAGAGATCCTTCTATTTCAATGTGTTTTCGTACGTGGGAATTATATGACTTTCACCCACTACCGACAACTTCAAAACATATTTGTACTGTGAAACCATCAACCGAAATGGAGAAACTTAAACATATTATTATAGGCTTTCAGGCAAACCCATGCTGCTGATCAATCTCTCTAGCGATCACCCCTAGGGAAGAGTCTCACAAAGTCATCATGTGAAGTTAGCCACTCGGGCCCACTAGTATCGAATGTCTTTTGTTTCAGGCGTCATTCACTCCTCGGCCACTCTTTTTATAAACTAGTTGTCGCCACACTTTTCTATCCTGGCATACCTTTTTAGCTTCCTTCACACAATTCTTTCGTTATTCGTTCATATTTCATTCTCTCAACATGCCCAAACTATCTCAAAGAATTTCTTTCACATATGTCAACTCAGTCTCTCAAAGCGTCTAGTATCCCGTCTGTATCATATAGCATTTCACCCTTGCTATTTCTCATGCTGACAAATCCTGTATATTTTACCTCCCTTCATATTGATCAGCGTTCATTTATAAAACATTTTTTTTCTTTTTTCAAAGTCGTTTGGCATTTTTTTCTCTTCTTCTGTTCTCATTTTATCTTTACTTCCCTTGAATAGTAGTCAAACTTTCCTCTTTTTGTGTCTGTAATCATTTTCGGGTCTGTTTCTCTCCTCATCGCTAAGGTCTGAGATTTTCGATCTTCCCTCATGTGCTTCTTTCCCTTCTTGGGCAGCTGCTAGAATTTCATCATTTCACCATGCATCACCAGACATTCTTCCTACAACCGTAGTACCACACACTTCAGTCGTACTGCTAACAATGACATCCTCGATCATAGCCGATGCGCCCTCTATATTTTTATTGTCTATTAGCGCCTCCCAAGTTTCCTTATCTATGCGTTCGTTTATCTTATTCTGAAAATCTATTCCCACTTCCGGTTTCTGTAAATTCTCAATCTTGACTCGCGTTTGTTTCATTTTTTTGGTTCTCTTTCTTTTTCTTCATCCCTGACCTAAGTTTATTTTGAAGATTAGAAGGTAATGATTAGTAATGCATTCAGAACCCCTCATGAGCCTTGTATCTATAACTAGCACTCTTAATCTTTCGTCAGCAACAACGAAGTCGATTATACTGCAGCTATCTCCTTTACACCAGCTGTAAAGGTGGGTCATTTTATGCCTAAATCAAGTATTTGTAATGAATAAACCCTTTTCTAAACATAAGCTAACTAATATTTTTCAGTTAACATTTGTTCTTGGATCTCCAAAATAACCTAGCACCCTTCCTGTACCCTGATGTTGGACGCCTACCCATCCGTTCAAATCTCCTAGTAGAATGATTCTTTCGCCATGATCGCAACTACTTCTAGTATCGTATAAAGTGTCCCAGAAGGCGTCTTTTACTTCACTGATATCACCATTAACTGAGGCGTAGCACGCTATGATAAAAAATGTTTTCATTTCTACTTTTATTTCAACCCAAAACAATCTAGGAGATACAAATTCATGCTTCTTGATATGCTGACTTTCTCTCTAATTTATAATCAAACCGACCCCTTGACTACCATGTGATTCACTATCTACTCCTGACCATAATTCTCTTCCGCCTTCCAACACGCCATTTTATATGTATTCTAACTTAAGAGCCCTCACCCCTCTAGCATTCCAAACCTTTACCGGCTGCATGCCTTCCGTCAGTCAAAGTATCAGTACATTCCAAGGATGTATTATTATTTGTATTATTCATTGTTTAAACTGTACGCCCAACTACCACCTTTATGCGAGAAATTTATTTGGCGAGCCGAAATCATGTCTGTATTAGGTAGTTAATCGTAGCAGGGTGGAGAGTCTTGTCATGACGTCACTTCCACCAAACTTTGGTTGTTTGAGGGAGAGTGTGTTGCAGATAGAGTGTCCCTGTACCAAAGGTTTCTGCTGAATATGGTCATAATAATTAATAAGCAGTCGCGGACAATTGTCCAGCGATGGTCCCGAAGGAATAACCCCTAAGCGGAGACGTAACAACCGTGCCGAAAGCTGAATGGCACCTGGGTGAGGTGTCTGGAACGATGACTCTGAGATACCGGGCGACCTGTCAGAGTATGCAGCCTTATCCTTGCATGCCGGGCTCTACAAGGACGGACGTAACCTTTTCCCTAGCTGCTCGTGGGATCAACAATGACAACACCAAACATAGTTGTAGTAAGTGCGGTTCAAAACAATCGAACGCGCAGGGCTCCCGACAGTGGGTCGGACAACAATGCCGACTATCCTATAGTTGGGGGAGCCAATCAAGACGAGGTCAGTGCGATTGACCGGCAGAATCTCGTTACTTTTAAGTGGACGGATCGACTCAGGGACGACCTGCTGGAGTGCTATGATACCAGTATGACCCCTGAACTAAAAGGTTACATGGCGCGACTGCATAATTTGTAGTGCGAGAAACACCCAGAGCTCTCGCATTTTTCGCATCAACGTCTGCGAAACCGGGCCGAGGAACTCCGAAAAAGGGGTTATATAAGCGGAGCGCATACTCAACCGCAGCCAGAAGAAGCCCGCAACAGAGAAAGAGAGGCGAGACTCAGACCAACAGCGAGCAGACATCCGATAGAGGGAGAGCGACGCTTCAGGATCCGGAGAAACATCGACATTCAGGTTTCTCTTAAGCCCGAAGATCTGGCTGAACTGGATGACGAGCTTCGTGGAGATTTTTCCGAAAAACCTGACCTCTTGAATATTAATTGTAGTGTGTATAATGCAGCGAGAGCTTTGGCAGATGCAAACCGTAAAACAAAATCAACGGTTGATCATAAGACCAAAAGACGAATGTATCAACTCAGCACAAAGATAGGCTGGGCTAGACAGTACGCGTCCCGCATTCAGCGTGTGATTGACTACATAACATCTGGCAGGACTTTCACTGCCAAGGTTCGAGGATTCGCACGCGAGCTGCGGATCTGTCAACACACACTTAACAAGTCAAAGCTACTGACCATCAAGCAGCATATTTTTGACAGAATACGAGTACTATCTAACGCTAGGAGAAGTCTAGAGCGGAGAGAGAGGTGGGTCAAAGAAAATGAACAGTTTTTGTTTGACCCTACGAAGTCCAGCATCCACTGAAAGAACACTCAAAGAACATAAATACCTTCAAGGAGCTGTGCAATGCCCTCATAACACCTGAGGAGGAATGCCCACCTATCACTGCCGGGGAGGTGAAAAACGTATTAAGAGGCATGAAGAACTATTCCGCTCCGAGACCAGATGGTATCAAGACCTTCTGGTGGAAGAAGTTTCCTTCAACCCACCAGCATCTGGCCCACATTTTCACCTCATATCTAAAGTCGGAAGAGCCTATTCCGGAGTGCTTGATACAAGGGCTCACAGTGCTCCTGCCGAAGACGGGCAACTTAGCTGACCCTAAAAATTAGAGGGCAATAACTTGTCTGAACACACTGTATAAGATCTTCACAGCTATCCTAAATGATAGGATTTTTTGGACAATTGGACCTGTGTGGCGAGAGATGTACGAACAACGTGGATCAAAGAAAGGCGTAGCAGGATGTCGGGAGAACCTGCTCATCCATAGATGTGTCTGTAAAGACATAGCATTCTATCAGCGTTACCTATCGATGGCCTGGATTGATTACCGGAAAGCTTTTGATTCAACCTCCCATAGACTTATCATCTTTCTGTTGGAAAGCTTAAAGGTTCATCCACACATCGTGGTGTGCATAGAGAGATTAATGCCGCTTTGGAAAACCAGATTTACTATCTCGTCTGGAAAACATCGTGTGATCACTATCAGTATCACCTTTCAGACAGGTGTGTGTCAGGGCGATACCATGAGCCCTCTCCTCTTTTGCCTCACATTATTGCCATTATCTCTCGCACTTCGCCAGTCTGAAGGGTACCTCTGCGGCAAAGCTGGAAATCGAAAGCATAAAGTCACTCATGTATTTTACATGGATGATCTCAAGATCTATGCTAAAAATCAAGAGAGACTACATCTGGCTCTAGACATTGTCAAAGAGTACACTCAAGAAATTGGAATGGAGTTCGGGTTAGAAAAATGCGCCAAGGTTTATTTGAAGAAAGGAAAACTTAATGGAATCCCGGAAGACCTTGAGCTCGTCGACAGAAGCGCTATACGACACCTTGGCGCTGGAGAGACCTATACATACCTGGGCGTGCCACAGAGCCGCATTCAGGACGTGACATCTATAAAGGATACTCTCCGATGCAGATACAAACATCTTATTCGACGGATTTGGTCTTCAGAACTGTCGGCGAAGAACAAAGTATCTGCGACGAACATGCTTGCCGTCCCGGTAGTACTCTATTCATTTGGAGTGGTTCCATGGACGAAGGACGAGCTCAGATCCCTCGATATCGGGTCCCGAAAGGTTATGCACATGAACAAAAGCATGCACCTTAAATCTTCTGTTCCGCGACTTTACATCTCACGCCGTCAAGGTGGTCGCGGAATACTAAATCTTGAATGTCTTCACAACAGGATTATTTTGGGTACAGCACATATAGTCGCAAATGGACAAGACCCTCTTCTTAAAATGGTCAGGAAACACGAAGAAGTGGACAAAGGGGCGTTTCTCTACAAAGCAGCGGAGGAGGCTGCTGAAACA